>VXBB01009990.1:234156-252316 GCA_013399915.1 Illadopsis cleaveri | reverse complement strand
AGTGCTGCCAGCTCGGCATCAAGGCAGCCACAGCGAGCGCTCCCACTGCCCAGAGGAGCGTGACGAGCGCGGCAGATAAACAGCGTTAAACTTCTCTGCACTCGGACTGTTCTAGCAAAAACCACTCGGCCTGACCTAGGATAGTCAGTCTGTCCCCAGCTCTTGTCCCCAGAGCCTGGGCAGGTGCACGACAGAGTCTGAGAGCTGTGCATGGCACCTCTTGGGCTGGGCCCATCGTTTCACACCTCCAGAACTAGAGATGCCTCCATGCTCCATTCCTCACAGTCTCTGCAGCATTCCCTGCATAAGGGGCAGACTTTGGGAGTGGGAAATATATCCATGTTTTCAACATGGAAGTATCTAGTAGCGCTGGATGTTGCATAGCACTTTTATACCTGGTGTCTTTTATGACTAAAGCATAGACTGGGGTCATTAGTACAAGCAGTTACAGCTTTGCAGTTAGAAATCTTAGATTGAATGAACTGACCTTTTGTTTTATATTTATTTTACATGCCCTACAGCTCTGTCAAAAACAACAGGTATCACAACAAAGCTCTACAAGAATCAAAGAGGGCATTCTGCTGCACTACTGTTGCCTCAAGGACATAGTCAAAACTGATCCATCAGCTTCAGAGTATTACTTCATTAACTTGCAGTTTTCTTTTCATCCACATGCTACCACAGGCAGGACACATGCCCACATCCATCTCCCCCAAAATGCTTCAAATGAAGCCCACAGGCAGCAGCTAATAGAGATAGCTATGGGAGAAGAACTTCTGCTTCCTTTCTCCATCAGTTTCCTTTCCCAGGAGCATGGTTTTGGTGGTGGAAAAATGATTCTGCTCCACTTCATTTCTTTTGCTACATTTACTCAGAAATTCTAATAGGTCTGGGCCTAGGTCACAGTGTGAAATTCACTTGTACCTGTCTCAGGAATATTGTGTGAATCACAGATGATTCAGGTGGCAGGCCCCATTTCTAGACAGCATATAAACACCTACAGCACTGCCAGCTGGTCAGTCTGCATACATTTACCTCCCCTATTCACCCTCAGAAATTCATACATATTTTTTAACTCCCTCATGTCCCAATTGGGAACTACCATGAAATTTGTCTCAGCTGTGACTGAGAATGTACTTCTGTGACAGCAGTGCTCAGGGATTTCAGCTAATGTCAGAGATGCACAGACAACTTGACAATGATGGGTTTCCATCTGGGATTTCCAAGGAGTAAAGCTGCAGCTTTTTCAATTCAGCCAGGGAGCTGGTCCTAAGCATTGGGGCAGCACCAGATGCTTGTGACAGCAAGTGATCAAAGCCCTCAGTGCTGAGAGAGCAAAGACAAGGCTCTCAACACCACAATAATAAATAGTTTTCTTATTTCCAGATCAAGCCTCATGACACTGTGCATGAGCTGCACAAAGTGTCAGAAAACAAACCAATCTTGCTTGACAAAATACTATGACCATTCAACTCTGATGTAATTAGTACAATGTTATTGTCCCTTAATTAGGTAACTCCAGCAGGGTTTAATCGATGGTACAGAGACCTTCTGAGGCAGAAATGGCAGTTTGGCACCCAACTGTGGCTGGCTTTTCCTGGCTAGATTCCTAACTGCCAAACAACTGCTCTGCATTCTGTTTTTCTTATTCCAGCCCAAAGTGCTGTGATAGAGATATCTGCAGTGTTTGGGCAGGCGCTGTCAGATGGGGAATTTAAAAATCTCGCAAAGATATGTCTCACAGTTTAATAATCTGTGCAACTTACATTTTAATTCTGAGAAAGTGTCAGTCATGGGAAATGAAGCAGACATGATACTTCATGTGCATTCCTCATGAAAACACAGCATACTTGTTCTTTAAGGGGATTTAAAGTACAGGAAACTTCTGTCTCTAGATGCTCATTTGGTTGCTTTAGTGCCTAATTAGCAACCTGAGAGGAACCTCACCATATCCACTGTAGTGCTCTCCAGCACACACAAGGCAGAGTTGATTTCCTCTGCAGAAATCTAATTCAAGAGTGTGATATAGGTGACATCATCATGGGTGAGACAGAGTTCTGAAGAGACAATACAATGTTTCTACATCAACCACACTGTCATTGCTACGAGTGATCTTTTCCTCACTGAAAAGCTGACCATGCCTTTAAACAGCACCCTGTTCATCCACTCCGGGGGAAAACAAACTCAAATATGAAAAGCACATGAAAAATTCAACTCTAAACCAGATTTCTGCTCAGACATGGATGCAGCAATCATCATGGACAGGTTAGGATGCTTATGACATCGTTTCCACCCTCAGTGAAGCAGAGCTGAGCTCTGTCAGCAGCCCCACCCAGGCAGGACAGGGTACGCACCAGGAGCAGAGACGCGCCGCTTCCAGCCCACGCAGTCCAGGCCTGTGGGAGTGCTCTGGGAGAACGGCTGCAGCTTCAGTGGCAGGATGTCAAAGGCAACAGGAGAGGTGATGGATGGGCTTATTCCAGCCTGCAACAGGACAGGGAAAACACAGGCAACAAACATTCAGTTTAGATGCCTCATAGGACAGATTATAGCATTCATCCTAGAGCACCTCTTCCCACCGCTGATACCTGCCCGTGTAAGTAAGCAGCACGTTAGTGGATGATTATGGTTAGAAAACAGTGAGAAGGCAAGAAACTGCAAGGTGGTAAGAACAGAAGTGGATAAGCAGGTACTGGATTCATATTTCACATACAACCACTCACACCTCCATTCACAGAAAGTTTCACTCCTTCCCATGAAGTGTTTCTAGTGGGGGGGGCAAGGGGAAGAATATCACTACAACAAGTCATCCTCTCAGCTACAGAACTATTCCTGCAGCCTTGTGACTAATAGGTCCTCTCCTGGTATTTAACATGAAAATAAAGCTTTTCCTTCAGAGATGTATTGGTACCAGTCCCCAACCATATGGAATGTGGATAACAACATTCTTCTCTTCAGCTAGAGGTACAAGTAAGAATTCTCACACTCTCCTCTACCTGGCTGATTGATTTTGTAAAACTTACAGAACTTAATGAAACTTTGAAAACTCTATACCACTGCCAGATCTCATTGAACTTTTGCTGGTTTAAAGGGGAAAACACAGAGATACATACACATAGCTCATGGCCTCTGTTACAGAATGTAGTAATTAATGCATGCTGCAGGTATGCTTTTATCCCTTTTTTGCTTTTCTCTTGTCTCTCTCCCATGGCTGCCACACACAGAAAACAGGGAGATCTGGGAGATCAGCTGCTCAGTAAGCACTGGTCCCATGGCCAGTTTTTCACCTCTATCACTACTGCCCCTTCCTTTTGCCACTGACCTTCAGCTACAACATATCCATCCTTCCCTGAGCCAGGAACTCAGCGTCTTGAGGTCCAGTATTCTCTCTAGGATCTTTCCCTCTCCCCACCAGCTCACAGCATGTCCCATCAGCAGAAAGCCTGCTGACCAGCCTTGATGCTGAAGCCTCTCCTGTAGATGGCCATTAGCCAAACCCTCCTTCCAAAACTAACCAGCACACAATGCTCACCCAGCTGAGAGTGCTGCTGCTCCATGCCTGGTTTTGTTTTTTATTTCTGGACTTAACTTTCCTAAAACAAAGAGAACACTGCCAATACTTTGGAACAAATCACCATCTCTTGAGGGACAGGATGAACTCTGTTCAAATTAACCTGAGCAGTGTCTGTTTTTTCTAGACAAGTTGCAGCAAAGACCCAGTGGGAACACAGTGAAAATCAAGTTTACTGGGCCACAGCTCTGAAAATGTCAAGGGTAAAGTCTAGGTTATTTACATAAAAGGTGATTGCACAATTATTCTCTTTAAGACTAGAAAGCAGAACCTTGGCCTAAGGCTGTTACAACTGCAGGCTTCATTCTTATTAATTCCTGGGACATCAGAACAAATTTTGGGTACAGGCATCATTTGATTCCTATAGCATGGAAGCCAGGCCTGTACAGCCCTAACACAGGAGCAGAAATATTTTCAGCAGTGTTAGTAACACGTGGGCAGGATTTGCACAACTGACAAGGGAGAGGATGAGAAATGGGAGCAGACCACAGTACAGATCCTCTCTCCTGTATTTTCTGCCAGAGGTTCCAGAGGTTATCTCTATGCTCTTATGCACAGCAGTTCAGTCCCTGGCAGAGGCTGGGTCTCTGCTGTATATCCATGCCTTGGCAGGTGCACATCAGGGGAAGACTTTTCTCATTAAAGTCCTCAAAGTGTGTTCATTTCCCTCTTAAACTCTATCTGTGTTGTATCACAGTACTCATAATCATGGTACCACACAACCAACCTTCATTTTCTCTTATTTTGGATGGGGTAAAATCAGATTTCCAGAAGTCATATTCAGGGCAATGAGCTAAAGATCTATTTTTCACTGCTTCTCATTTCTCTTTCAAAATAAAAGAGCTTTTTCTGCACGATACCCCCTCTGGGTATAGCCCCCTGATGGGCCTTTTAGGAATCTCTCTAATTTGGCAGTGCACAAACTGTGCTCTAACAAATGCACGTAGAAGCCATGTCTGTGCTCCTATTGCTGTGCACTCAAGAGCCATCAAGCTTAAGAGCCAGGGTTTAAGTTTTTGTCAAAACAGGAAAGCACTGGATGGCAACAGACAGGCAGTTCAGAGCAAAAATAATTCCCAAAACAGAGCCCATTGCCATTCCAGCATTCCATATGTCAGTGGTTTGGGGCATTGTCTCTGCTCCAGTTAGGGAACTTCTCCTGCATAAAAAACAAGCAAGAGGACTCCAGGCTACAGCCTGAAACCCATCACCACGTGAAGGGCAAAGCCTATGGACAAGCAAAAGAATATAGATTCATCCACAGCTATGTTTCTCTTCTTCCCCTTGGGGTGGGCAGCATGGGGGGTGTTGGATTAAGACTTTAAGGGCCAAGATCAGAAGCTGCTCAGCTTGTTACTGTCAGCATCTCATTATAAGGGACAGCTGGGTCAAGCTTTGAGTTTGGCTGGGAATTTACACAGGCTGTTCCCATTTAAGGAAGCAGAGCAGCTTACTGGACCTAAGCAAAACCAATCCACAATATACAGAATTGTTTGGAACTGGCATTTTAAATGTTTTTGGGGTTTTGTGGGCTTTTTTTTTTAGTTTATAGGTAGTTTCTTGATTGTTTGTCCATTTTTCCCTGTCCCGATTGCTAGCCCTCAGAGTAGCCTTCTATTTTCATTATGCTCCTCTCTGTACATTGATCTGAATGATAGAGTGGTATCAGAAATCAGCACTTGAATAATCAAGAATTCCTCTCTGTTCTGCCCCATTAAGTTGTTTCCCCAATATTGCAGCATTACATCACCTTGTGGGCTGACCTGATCTTGACTTAACACAATGTGACTTGTCACAACAGAAGCCACACATCCCAAGGCAGCCGTGTCAGAAAACATCAGACTTGTAATTTCTGCTCTCCAGAGCCCCATCCAGTCACCTCAAAACCACAACAATGAACATCTTGCAGAGCTTCTTTTGTGATAATTTGTTCCTTTTTATTACAAGGGATTCAACAGCCTTCTAAAGCTGCCCTCAAACACTGCAGCTTGTGACAGCACTCCCAAGACACTTGGGAGTATGAGTAAACCAGCACTATTGCAGGACTAGAGCATTGCAAAGACAGAATAAAATAATATGAAGAAGAAACTGTGTAATTACTATTATAAATAAAAAGCACAGGTCAAGAAATGCAGTTGTGTGGGCATAAAAAAGAGCCTTTGAATCCCAGCAGTCCTCTCAATAAACCAGCATTTTGCTTCCTTAGCCTGCCCACAAAGATTAAAGTGTCAATAACCTACATAACACAAATGGGCAGAAACTAATCCCCAAACCTACCTAGACACTTCTAGCCAGAGAAGAATGAAGCAGAAAACTGAGTGAGGCCCAAGAGCCCCCAGGCAGGTGATGCTCAGAGAGGCCTCCCTGGGCACAGGGGCAGCTGCAAATCACCATGCAGCTGATTGCAATTTAGAGGTAAGTTTGCACCAGAAAATAAGGATGGAAATGCTTAAAGGAGAAGCTGTTTTCTGGCAGCCTCCAAATGTGCAGTCAATCAGCAAAGCAGACAGCGTTCCAGCCGTGTAATCTGATGGCTCCAGGGGAAGCTATTGAGGGAACTGGTCACTCCTCTTAGCAGCCTTAATGGTCTCAGTGCTGGCCCACATGCCCTGCAGCACCGGTTAGATTTCCATCACTACCCGTGCTTGCCGAGGAATTGTGAGAAATATTTTTAGCACATTTCACTGATTTCTGTTAATCCCTGACCCTGTGTAAGCCAGGCATTCACTTTCACTGGCCTGCCTCATCCCTGTACAGCACTAAGCCCTCAAAACTTCCACCCAGGTAGAAAAGTAAACCAAGCCATTTATTTTTATATCTTTTTTGTCCTAACATACACAGGCCTCAAGAGCATTACTCATTGTCTCCATCACATAGGTAGTAGGGAGCTGAGCCAGGGAAGCATCCTCACAGGACTGAGGGTGGGAAACACATCAGAGAATCATATCCAGCACCCATCCACGCAGCAACAGCAACACTTTGTGTTGAAGAGCCCAAGACATACACAATAGCAGAGGTTTTTAGTCTCTTTCCTTGAGAAGGGGAGAGCAGGGGGCAGTTTTTCAGAAACTCTGTTTCTGGGAATGGCCTGGCTTGCTGTCCCAGGTGTCTGTCAGTTTGATGGGAGCTCTCCCAGGTGGACAGGTTTTCTCTGGGCAACCCATAGTGGGCAAGCCAATGTTTCCCCTTGGCCACTCACAGAACTGTCTGTGCACATAAGCTCAAGCACATTCTTAAGTGGTTCTAGGACTACTGAGGCCTCATCTCCTCTCCAAAATTGTCATTTTAATGTAACAATGAGAAACAGGCAACTAGGACAACAGAGAGAAAGGGAAACAGATACAGATAACAGACCAAAACAGAAACCCCTGAGGAAAGCTTTTATTTAAGCTTTTTTTTATCTGCCATGTGATTTCAACTTGATCAGAAACTTTCTCAATATTATCATGAGAGGCTTCATAGAGCATCCCTTGATCTCATGTCCTTTTCCCCCAGAAGTTCTTTAGTATGTATTAGAGCTAATTTTGGCTCTTGGATAGAGATTTGTGACTCTCCCTGAAGGGAACAGACCTTAGCTCTGGATCCAAAAGTAACAGATGCCATCAGTGTGAGTCACAACAGCCACCAAGTTTTTCACAAGCAATCATAATGCTAAACTAAAAGTCTCCCTCAGTGGAGAGGAGAATATTAATAGCTAAAAATCCAATGGCAATGTTCTCTTGAGTGTTTCACAGCAGGAATTTGCTTCAGTAGGAATTGTGGAGTTGGCCTCAGATACAAGGGAAGTCTAATTTAGAAGTCCATTATTAAAGTTATATAGCAACACCACAGGGCACAGAACGAGATTTCATCAGTTTAATTTATATTGATTTGAGGAAACTTTGATTTGCTCCTTGCCCTCCCTATCACTCAGCTCTCAAGGCAACCTGATTCTCTTACATTCTATTTCCAACATCTCACAGGGCATGAACTGTTCAATTACAGGAGCTAAGAAACCCACCACCTTCAGACACCATCACTTAAGGACCAGTTTAGTGTTTCAGCAGTTTGCACAGAGTACCAGGCCCACAGAAGTGGTACCAGACAGAGTGTAAGGACAGGAATATGATGACAGCAGAGAGAAGCAGCTGGAGCAGAGGAAGACAGTGCCATGGAACGAGGAGGTTGGTGTGTGGCTTCTTACTTTTGAGGGGTCCTCTGGGAGATGTTGCAATTGAACCCCTCCCTCTGGCTGTGTCTTCTTCTCTAATTTCCTTTTTTGGTTCCTCTCCATCCAAACGTCATCGAAGCTGAAGCACTTATAGAGGGGTTTGGGTCTCTTCCTCCTGCTCTCTGGAATCTCCTTGGCTTTTTCATCTGGAGCAGGGACGGAGAGCCTCTGGGCTCTGCTCTCCAGGGTGCAGACAGGGCGTGGGCACACAGGAACCCGGGGGGGCCTCCTTTTGCCATGGGGAGCCCATTGCTTATTTGGCCTCTTTTCTGGTGCTGTTTGCCATGGCTGCTCTGACTCCTGTTTTACCAACTGCAGGTGAAAACACAGCGTTTGTTGGATGGATATTTTGTTTGCTTCAAGTCAGTTTGAACAGAAGGTGGCAAAGCTCAGTTATTCAGCCACAGAGCTCTCAGAAGAAAATGCTTAGGAGCATTCCACCCTGAAGCAGCAGCTCTGCCATCCTTTGAGGGTGCAACATATACACCCTGTGCACAGGACAGTGCCCTGTTCACCCTCATTTTAGATGGCATACCACACTGACATTACCACCAGGATTTAGGTCACTCTGTCTGTATAATATTATTTACAAAGACAGACGATGTCTCTGAAAATAGAAAAATGACCTCTTGTCTGTCTCTGGTTTTCCAGCTGTACTTCAGTTATACAATGTGAAAAGGCTTTGTAGATGCCTGCAGCTCTGATATATTAAGCCCTGATGTGCTCTTTACACTTTCCATTTTATTTGCTTGATGCTGGGCCAAGAGTAAGGAATTGCACAGCTTTGCCCTTCACTCCCATTTCAGTGGTTGCACAAAATTACAGATTGTATACTAGAACAACTTGAAATCAAGTGTGCCCTGAGGCAACCAGCTACCACTCCAGGTAGCATCAGTGTAAGAATCAATACTATTTAAGGGAGGAGATAACAACACTGGGGAATGAGTGAAGCCAGGAGTCTCATGAAAAAAAAAAAATGGTGTGTCCTGACAATATTATCTGTCCAGTTTCTCACTGATCGTTTGAAGAACTCAAATAAAACAACCCTCAAACCATCACAGGCACTTCCTATCTATTTTCAACTATCCAGCAATTCCAGTTCAATTCTTCTTTGCCCCTGGTAAGAGATGCCACAGACTAGAAAGAATAGATTCTGTGAAAAAAGTGTTTTGTGCCTAACTCCACCTTACTGGAGAGGAGCAAGAAGAACAGCTTCTTGAATTCCAAACATGGGACATTTTAGGACAGTTCGCTCTTGCCCGCTAAGTAACACAGTTATTCAAGTAAAATCGTGCCATGAACAGATTAATTAAACATGTAATGAAGGGCCTGGCAGATGGGCAAACTCGTAGTGGTTCTGTCTTGCTGTTTTCAGCATGAAATCTTTGTCCTGGATGCAAGCTGGAGAATGTTCTCCAGTGGCAGGGAATGAGAGAGGGCTGGTGTGTGCTCCACCAGGCTCAGGTGAGTTACTCACCCGAGTGGTGGCCAGAGGTGTCCAGGGCCAGCTGGTCCAGTGCAGTCTGGCACAGCACTAACACAGATAAACCTCACACAACTGGAAAAATACTGGGCTGGGCCAGAAATACAAATCCCCATCCTGGAGAGCACAATGGGAGGTGAGCTCAAGAGCTTCACTATTACAGATATGTGTTGCACTAATGTCTTTACTCATGTGGAACAGAAAAGGACTTCTCTTCATCAATAAACTGAATTTTTTTACCTCTTTAGGAAGCAGCAAACATGGGGCCATCCTTAGTAAATATATGATAATTATTTTGGAAAGACTTAACACTGCAAATATACTTTGCCCAATGTCTGTTGTATTTTCAGAGATTCCTGAAAATACAGCTTCATTTTAAAAATCCAGGGTGCAATTCTGCTTCATTTTGCATCATGAAAATGGAAATAAATAAAGCCCTATCTATTCAAATAGATTAGATGTTGTGCTTTGAAAGTTGGGACATTTGCATTAATTTCTAGGTTCCAGCTGCATTTGTCCAATTTCAGATATCATACTCTACACTCTCCAGAAGAATCAGGAAAATTAAATTGTTTTTATATGTCTTAGATACCATTTAAATTTTTTATTGTTTTCTTTGAATAATTTAATGTAGCAATCAAGTAATTATTTATTTGCTCCTAATGGTTACATTATAGCATGTGGGCTTGCCTTTTCAAGGCTTTACACATGCCTCATCTCTACACTCTTTTCTAGATGTTCTTTTGAGCTGTAATTTACAGGTCAATGATTTTGTTCATCCTCTGAGAGGCTTTATCTGTTGGCAGTGTATATAGTCCAAGTCTCTGCTTTTTCCTAGGCTGTACTCTCTTGTTTGGAATGCAGTGTCCAGCATTAAGCTTGTAGGTTAAGCTGGTGCCCATGAAACAAAAGATTTTCAAGTTAAGATAAGCACAGAAGGGGATAAAGCTAATTCTCTTCTCCTTTTCTCCCCTGGAATTCTGATACTACAACCCCCACTTCTCAAACTGCCACCCAAACACTTCTTTGGATTCCAGACAGCTTTAGAGAAAAACCCCAAGCCAATCAACCAAAACATTTTCATTTGGGAATGTGTGAGGAGAGGTTGAGAGCTGGGTTTATTCAGGCTGATGAGAGGCCTCTAAAGGCAGAATAAGAGCAGTCACCAACAATTTTGTATTTACATGGATGATAGATCCAAGCTCTTCTCAGTAGTGCCAGACAAGGCCACAAGAGAGTGGCCAGAAAGTGTAGCTTTGAAAGTTCTTGTTGGGCATTAGGAAAAAAAAATTCTCAAGGAATATGTTTCCCAGAGAGGCAGTGAAACCTTCAGCAATGGAGGTTTTCAAGACTTGGCTGCATAAAACCATGGTTCTGCCTATCTTTGTCTGTTTCTATACAAGAAATAGGGAGTTTCTGTAAAAAAATATGGAGAAAGAGTAGGATAAGACCATCTTGGAGGGTATCTTAAAGGTTTAATCTAAGCTGAGATGTGAAAGGCAAAAGGCAACAGCAGCAAAAACTGTGCAAGGCTCATTTGAGTTGAACACAAGCAGCCCTCAGGTGCTGTGAATTGATCAAGCAGTTCCAGATTAATGGGCCCTCTGAAAATTGTCTGCTTGGGAAATGCAAAGGTTCATACACCCTCCCAAGTGCCACTTTTGACAATCTACTCAAAAAAAATTATTCTCCCATTTCTTAATGTTCTTATTATGGCTCATCAGCAATAATACTGAAAAAGTAGCATGGTCAAGGTGTGTTCTGGGATCTCAGGTACAGCTCAGTGTTGGTCACTCTGGAGGGTTGTGCTCAGCCACTGAAAGGGATTCCTAAACTCCCAGCTCCTTACAACTTGGGAAATCCTCTCTGGGATTAAAAACCTAGTGACGGAGGAAGTCTCTGCTTTTAGAGGTCTCAGCCAATCACAAAGGCCCTACTGAAGATCCATGAGATTCCATGAGATTCAGCCTATGCCAAGGATTTCACATGTTACCTGGATTAGAACAAAATATGACCTGAAGACTCTGAGTCTGCAGTTTGAGGGTTTTTTTCTGTCTGTTGTAGAAAACGCAGAAAAAGTCTTCTGGTAGCAACCAAAATGTACTTATGTGACTGCAAAAGACACGTGGTACTTCGAAGGACAGCTATTCAGTGTCTAAAAAATGTGATTTTACTCCTTAAAAAGTGACTGCTAGCCATAGGAATTGATTTCTTTGTTGCCTTAATGAGAAACTTATTTACTATAAACCAGTTACAAGGCTCAATTCTGCCTGAAGAGGGGTAAAACCCAGCTTAAAAGTGGAGATGAATGCAGAGTGATGTTTGTGATTGCTCTACTGGTGTTGTGTTGCTCCATTCCTTTGGGGGTTTTGTAGCAAATCCTCCCTTTAAGAGCACATCAATTCATATCGTCTTGAACAGAAACAGAAAGAATGAGTAGTGCTACCTATGTTAGACCAAGAGGACTATTTATTCACTCATCTAACCAATGAGCCATTGAAGAGTTTCACAGGAATTCCTATATCACAGTAAAGCAAAGGACTGCAAACCAACCTCACCCTCTGGTCATTCCCTGACAACAACTCACCTCATCTCGGAGCATGTCACTAGTGGAAGAAGCTGTGTTTAGGCTGATCTGGGATTGGCTGCTTATGCCACTGTCATCCCTCTGGAAGTCGTCCAACGAGTGTAAGAGACTTCCTCTGGGTTTCAGTGTCTTTGGTCTCTCAGGAGCCTCCAGGTTGCTTTCCATTCCAGAGGTGCTCCCAAAAAAGATCATGGAAGTGGCACACACTCGCCCAGGATAACGGAAGTTCCTGTGCTGAGCAGTGGATCGTGAACTCTGAGGTTTGGGACTCATGGGCCTACAAGGCATGTCTTTACCATCTGAATTTGAGAGCTGGGGACATGATGGACTTGACTGACTAAATGCCAACTGCAAGTCAGTGGTGCTAAATGGAGATTTCATCCAGTATTCCTCTAGAGAAGTATTTAAACTGTTGCTCAGAACTTCCTGCTGTTCATCACAGTCTGAACTCTGGGAGTGTCTGATACCCAAGTCATGGGACTGTACTCGTCTTCTCCACATACGTGCAGGTGAAGAGACATCAACAGGCTCCACGGAGCTGTCAAAATAGCTGGACTCTGTTGAGGAGCCATGATCTGTTTCTGTTTTTAAATAAGTGTGTCCATTGGAACTGTGCTGTCGCTCTACTGGTGTTAACACTTGGCCACTGGTTCCATGAAGACTCTCCTGTGTGGATGATAAATTTACTAAGACAGGCCTTTTTAGTCCATCTGCCTCCTTGCTTTTTAGAAAAGCTTTCCAGGCGCTCTGGCGAAGTTTGGCTTTCTCCTTTTCATTTTTCACTGATGCTTTTGAGCTTTGCTCAGTGTTTTCCTTTTCTGGACATTTGGACTCAAATAAGCTTGAGAGGGATTTGTGTGCCAAGGCCAACCTTGTCCTGAACTTCTTACCCTCATGGGTTTTGTTTCTTTTGTGTTCATTTTCAGGGAATGATTTTCTAATCCCCGAATGCTCCACAGGTTCACTGTCATTGTTTTCAGATGAACCCGAAACTTGTCGATCTGCATCTTCCATCAGTATCCGACCAGAGCCAGAGGCCTTCCTCAGGCTCAGTCTGTTGAATAATCCTGCAGGTCTCTCATAAAATAAATCCTCATCATCGGAGTACTCAGAGGTGTAACTTTCCTTCCTGTGGAAGAGTAAACCAGATGAACAACTTTTGAAAGACAGTAAACTTGCAGTGTCTTCATCATCTTTCCCAACATCCAGTTCTTCTGTCTTTGCCTTGCTGCCAAAGGTACTGCTGCTCCCCTCATTTTCCCATGAGGCAGCCTTAGTTTTCCTGAGAGATGTCATTTTTGAGAATACTAAAAACTTGGAAGCTTTCCCACTATTCTCATTCTTTGTTGGCTTCTGTACAGTTTTATAAAGACTGCTGTTACTTCCCAGGATGTGGGATGAGTTCTCATCCAGTTCCTCGCTGTTAGTGCTGCAGGTACTGACATTATCCAGGCCCAGCATCAAAGAGCTGTGGGTCTCCCTGTTCAGAGACTCATCAAAGACATCAGACACATCCAGGCTGAGGGCACTGTCTTTGCTGGGGCTAGGGGTGTGCTCTGCAGGAGAGCCCCCCTTTCTTTCCCAACGAGAGGGTTCTACACAGATACCTGTTTCTTCATTTGGGCCATTACATCTTTCCTTTCCTTGCCTGCCTACTGCTTGTTCTGAGACAATGCTGGGCCCCTGAAGGCTGACACCAGCACCACGTCCCTGGCACAAACTGCTTACACTGCTGCTGGTTTGTAGTGGCATTGCACTGGTAATATTTAAACCTTTCTCTGTTCTTCTGTATGCTTTGAATCCTTCTTCCTTAGACACCTGGTAATGGCTTGTTCCACGGTTTCTAAAGCCTGACTTTGCTGACTGTTTGGTCTTGAATTCAAAACCTTTCTTTGTTTTGTAGGGCTCTTCCCCAGAGGCCATCACACCACTTCTACCCTGTGATTTTACAGTGCTGGGCCCTTCAAGGGTCCAGAACCTGACACCAGCACCATCTCCCCCACACACCCTGCTCACACTGCTGCTGGTTTCCAGTGGCACTGCACCAGCCACCAGTGCCCCTGTTCTCCAGGGCCCTTCCTCAGAGACCTTCACACTGCTTCCACTGGGGCATGTTACAAGGGATTTCTCACATGGATCTGTCTGACTTTCTGCAATAATTGTATGTCTGCCTAGTGGTAAAGAAACATTCCTGAATTCCACATTTGGCCTTGCTACTGCAGAATTAGCACAGGTGAACCCTAAGGATGAAACTGCTTCTGTTTCCTCTCTTTTCTCTTCTGAGATTTCTGGTTTTACCTCAGCTGTATCCCTACCAGAGGGTACCTCTGCACTGCCAGGAATGGGGTGGATGGCCAGAATTGGTTCTTCATAGTTACAGCTTTCACTCAGAACTCTCTCTGGCTCATCATGAGCTTTACTGACAGTGTGAGGAGACATCAAATCCTTGCTCACTACATTTCCCAATGTTTCAGCAGCCACTTCAATAGGAAGGTTATCATTCAGTGTTTTGGACTGTAATCCTTTCTCCTCTACAGAGACTGTAATTAGGGCAGGCTTTAATTCTGGAATAGTCATTAAATCCCTTCCCTGCCTTATGTAATCTGATCTGGGAGTCCTTTCAACAGCAAAGACACTCTCTTCATCCTTTCCTTTATGAGAAGGATGTTCATTTGTTCCTAGCTCCCAGTGGCTCCTTAAGGCACCAGTGTTGCAACTTGTATTTTGCTGCACTGGCTCTCCATGCTCTGCTCCTCTGTCAGTGCCATCTGGTTGTGTTGCAGTTTCCAGGACTTCCCAACCAAAGCCAAGATTAGAAGAGTCATCTGCCCATCTTTCTCCTGCCACAGTCTCCATATCTGACAGTTCAGATTCAAGGCCATTCTCTTTCAAATATTTGTGCTGTATTCCACTGTTGGAAACACAGTTTACAGAATAGTCACAGCCTCTGCTTTCCACAACAGCAGGAACCCTTGCATGAGAAGCTGCAGGGTTCTCAGTGTCACCAGTGTCCCAGTCAACATCAATATCACATGGGAATCCACTTGCTTCCAGATCTCTTTCAGCTTTGTACTCATGGTTTTGTGTAAGTTCCTCAGTGTTTCTGATCACTGGATCCCAATCCAGGGAACAGGATGTCTCCTTTTGGTTTGGATTGCCCTCACAGGCATCACTCCACGTTAAGCTGTCAGCACAAGTACCAGCTGGCTCTGGGCTAAGGCCACATGTCTCTGATTTAGAGTGCAAATAATAATCAATGCACTGGGGAGAGGCTGCTGGTTGAGAAACCTGACACTCCTTTGAGTCTGGGTCAGTATCAAGAAATCTTTTTATGCCAAATTGCCCCTCTACTTCTATAGCCTTTTCAGGGCTTACAGTTACCCTTCCTAAGTTTTTCCAAGTGTATTCAAAATCCAGCTCTTGAAGATGTATTCTGGAACATGACCATCTAAATTTGTCAGTTGGGTGAATACAGCTCAGCACACATTCTGTCTCACTTTGAGCACTGATATTTTCAGGTACACTGTGCCATGTTTTACTCTCTGTGATCTCTGACCTTGTGTGTGGTAGCCGAGATTTTGAGTTGAAGCAATTCTGGTAGAAGGGTGAATCTGATGTCAACATGGTCTCTGTACTTCCATATTTTATCCTTTTACCTGTAGTGTTCTCACTGTCAGCTGAATTCCTCCTGCTGCATTTTCTGCTGGACATAGACTCTAATTCACACTTACAGTCAGATGTCCCAATGTCACTTTTACAGTTTGGTCCATTTGTTTCAAAATGAAGATTAGGCAAGCTACAGCTTGCTGCTGCATCTGGCCAGAAGGAAAACTGCTGTATCTCAGGAAAAATCAAACAACTTTCTGAGTTTGCTTTGAAACAAGCAATGCCAAACACTGCAGGATGTTCCTTCAGTCTTGCAATATCATTTTCTGTAAGTACTGAGCTGGTACAGGACTGCACTTCACTGCTTTCTAACTCTGCCTTACTCTGCAGTGCTGTTACAGACCTTTTCTTAGTCTCTTCATAGACTTGGCTCTCTGTGATGGAAATATCACCAGATAATGTTAGCTCCTCATCACCCAATTCTTCACCCTCTAACTCTGCAAACTGTATGCAAAATTCAGTTTTGCTTGCTTCTTCTTTTATTTTGGAGGACAATTCTAGCTCCACCTGCTGGGTGAGCTCTGGTTGCCTGGAGCACTTCAGTTCACGGGAGGTTTCAGCCTTTTCTTCGGGAAGATGACAGCACAGGGGGGCTGTTTCAGTAAACAGGCAGTTTGAATCCGAGCAAGCATTCCCAGTTATGTCACTGGAAAGGGATTCTGTGTCTGATGCACTCTCATAAGGCTCAGTTTTTACATCTGACAGAGATCCACTCTGATGTGACACGGTTTCAAAATAATCTTCATCTGTTTCTTGGCTGGATCCACGTACCTCCAGCTCGGTTGTGCTGGGGGTAGAAGAACTCAGATCGTCTTCAAACTCTCCTTCACTGATGTAGTTTTCAACTGGCTGTGGGGTCTGTGAATAAACAAAAAAGAATGATTTAGCAATGATATCCCACAGCAGCAGGGTAACATGGATTATTATTAGAAAAGGGACTTCAGAGCACAATTAATTCAATACATACTGAGGTCTTTGCAAGTTATACTCGATGTCTTACTTCTTGATGGTCCTGAGGTCTTTCTATTTCTTGCCTTTTTTTTTCTTTAATGTTTCTTAATTAAACTTTTTTTTCATTTTCATGTGTAACTATGCAGAGGCCAAAATTTTACTTTTGGCCACATCTTTCATAGCCCATTACCAAAACACTTTTCACGTTCAAATAGATCAAATGGAAATCATCCCTTGCCATTAGATCTAGAAACTCCAATGTACACATCTTCAAATCTGAGGAGGAGGTTTATGTGAAAAACCTGGGAAGTAATTATTAGTGTCTGCATTACAGAAATGTGGCATAAATATATGCAGAGTAACTGCACTTGAGTAATCAGATATTACCCATACCAAAACTTGAACCAAAGGCAAAAAAGGTCCTAAACCTCATTTTCTGGAAGGCTCATAGCAGGAGCATTGCATGGATCAATTATCAGAGCACATCCAAATCCTTGGATCTGAGCACAAGAATTGAAACCACACTGTCAGTATTAGGAAATGTTTTTGTTACAGACAGCTAACCCTGGGAGACTTTCAGTCTTTTCTTCTTCAACAGAAGTCTGGATATTTCTCAACTTTGAAGCAGAAAATGAAGTCACAGCAAAGTGACTTCAAAGTTTCCTGAGGTAAAAATAGTACTTGCTGTCTGTCAGCTTCAGGTTCAGCTATTGTCAGAAGTTCTACAAACGTATCCAGCTGAGATATTTGGGTGGTTTCAGCTTCAGTCCATTCGTATCTAGAATGAGATGCCACATAAACATAACTGGCAGCCTTTAACCCTAATGCTGGATGCTTCTCTACCCAAGTTTTTGTGACAGTCCTCACAAGAATGATTGGCATATTTTAAAATCTGAAAGCTGAGATAATAAACAATGAAAAACTTTTATTAAAAAAAAAAAAAAAAAAAAAAAAGAGGCAAAGCAAACCAAACAAAAACCCAGAAAACACCACAAGAGAACTGCATCCATCAAACTAGAACACAAGATCTTGTAGCCTGAGCTGCATGTCACATTCACGAGGGTGGTTTGTCACAGAGCAAGTGTGAGTCCCCATATGAGGAGACGAATTGCAGATCACATCAAAGGACATGTCCCAGAGTTTCTGAATTTAAACTCCAAAACATAGCAAATTGGAAAAAGAAAGACACAAGAGTTATTTCCATGTGAGAATTTCTCAATAAGAAGACTGGTATTTTCTCTTGGCAGAAGAAGGAAAATACAAATTGAATGGAGGAGGCAGGGGAGAGAATTCAGTGCTTCAAAGCAAGTCCAGAAATCCTTTCTGACCCTGATCAAATTGCTCTGCAGTGGCGACACGAGTCATTTACCCAGCAGAGCAATGTGTCCTGTCCAGTGTGCAGTCAGTGACACACGGAATTGAGGTCCTGCAGCCATGGCAAATCCCGGTGTCCCCAGGACAGGAGTGGCCAGCAGTGAGCAGCACAGAGCAGCATTTCAAATGTGGGAGCAGTTGGCTCACACAGCAGCCAGTGCAGCAGCAGCTGCTCAGCAGCACCAGCTCTGCCCCCTCAGCACTGCTCTGAACAAACTTACAGATGGCAAGAAACTGAGATAAAAACTATTCAAGCAAGCAGAAGCAAAGGAATGAAGATGCCCAACTGTCCTCAAGGATAATTATGAATTAAAAAAA
>VXBB01009990.1:196170-234112 GCA_013399915.1 Illadopsis cleaveri | reverse complement strand
AAAAAAAAAAAAAAAAAAAAAAAAAAAAAAAAAAAAAAAAAAGCAGAAATCTCCTACGCTCCATCTATAAATCCAAACGTAGCTATGTCAGGATATTCATGCTGTGACCCCTCCCAAATTCATTATTTTTAATGGGTATTATACAACATTATGCATTTAAAGCAGAAAAAGAGGCCCCACAATTTCTTTCACAATTTGTGGGAAATAAGGAAACAACTTCTAGGTATGAAGGGCACCAATTAATGCCAACCACCAGTCTTGCACTCCCCTGACTGCTTTTCTCTTGCATCTCTCTTACCATCTCTAAAATGTGCCAAGAAAATAGGATGAATTTGAAGTTACTGATCTGTCTTGCTGTTATTACATGTAGCCATATATAATCATGTCAAACTAAAGTCACCAGAAAAATAAACCTTGTGACCTTGATGTGTGAAGTGAAGACCTTTATCTCCATAAAATAAGATATCTCCCATCCAGGTTGCCCTCATATGTGACACTTGCTCCCATGGCCTAAGTCACTCTTGGCTTCTGAACATTTTTCATTTGGTGGGAAAATGAGGTATCATTTTAGATCAGATTTGATATTTGAATAATTTTCTCACACAGTATTATATTGCACAATATTGAGTTTCTCAGGTACTGTGTCTCCTTAATTTTCTCTGCCTAACACTTAGCAGGAGAGGTTAAACAGACAATTATATTACTTAAACTAGACTTTCAATGAAGGATTCCATCCTTAATTTTCACAACCACAAAAAGAATCTGACCATTTAGATGGCTTTTGCTTTTGCTTTGCATTCAAGTTCCCCAAGCAAGTCTGACTTGCTTTCCCACCAGCTTGGACCTGACCTTAGTTATCACCTCATTTCCAGCTCAAGGAACATCAGAACAGTTTTTCCCTGAAGCCAAGACAACATGAAAGCATTTTCAGCTGATATTTCAAAGGATCCAGACAATTGTTTTCTCCACAGGTGATGGTAAGAACCCTTGAGTTGCTATCAATCCACATTTCATAAATCTCCATTCACACCTTGTTTGATGGAAAGGCACAGCTCAGTGTCTTTGATTTGCAACGGGACCAGACTAAAATGCAGTTCCCATTACCAGGTGAGAACAAGGCAGCTGTCCTCTGTGCTCAGTGCCTGCACATCAGGGAAAGGAAATGTGCAATTCCCAGGGCAGGGATGAGGGAATCATTTACAGGAGGTTTCATCCTGCAGAATGTTCCGTGCTCTGAACTCTCTGCCGCTGAAAAAGCAGGGAAGGAAAGAAAGATAAAATAGTGAATAAAAGTGTCCCCTTCACTGCAATACAAGATTGCTAATACTGCTGCTTCAGGTTCCAGCTGTAATGTTGTTTGGGTCACTTGTGTTGGTTTAACTTATGTCCTGTATGTTTGAAAAAGAAGCTAAATGGAATTACTGAAATGACTGAGTCTCTGGAACTCCTCCTTGGCTTCCCAGGGATCCTGACTCAGTATCAAATTCTTAACTTTTCATGATAGCTAAATGGTTAATATTCTAACATGGTAGCATGAAACTCATCCAGCCCCTGTGTAATGAGAGCTGTGAAAAGCTGAGATTTTTCTACAGTCATGTAGGGACTTAGGTGGCCTTGGGGTTTGAAAAATGCTGGTCATGGAACTGTTATTGTCATTATGGATATCCTGAGCTGAGGGCACAGAGGGAAAAACAAAGGTATGTTTAGTACCAGGACAGAAATAGCATTTTAAATATCCAGTTTCTCCTTTTTGTGACTTTGATACACCCCTGTTCTTGAGAGGGAGAGTCTTGGAGAGAGAGGCAGGAGTCTGGCCTCAGGGCCTTGGTCTCTCCAGCTGGGCTGGCAAAGGTTGCCCAAGATGTCACTTCTAGGATGTTACTTGGATGTTTGCCAGGTTGGAAATGCCTCAAAAGATCTAAGATCTCTGAGCCTTTCCAGAAGAACAGTCACAGAAATGGCTTTTCATGAACTAAGTGATGTCCTTGGATTTAAAGCAAACACAGGACAAAAAGGGTTCCCTTACACAAAGTTTTGTCACAGAGGTCAGAAGTGGTTCCTGGCAATGATGGGGCACAGCTGCCATCCCAAGGAACCAGTCACACCACCTCAGTCACCAGAGAGCTATAGCAAAAAAACCCTTCACATGTGTTTGGGGAAGAGATACAGACCCAGAATTAATGGTCTCAACTTACCTACACTTTCCCACACTTTAATAAATGCAAAGCCTGTCCAGAAATCCTTCAAGCAAATTGGATGCCAGTCAGGGGTTGGATTATACATAAAGAGACACAGGCCTACCTCAGGGGAACTTTGTGTGGCAAATTAATTTGCATGTAAAGATTTATTCTGTGAAGAGAAAACAAAATTCTTTGGGAGAGTCCTCCCACATGACCAGAGGTTTTTTTTTCATGGTTCACATAAAACAGAAGCACAGGACTTGAGAAAGGCTCCTAAACTAACGATGACACAACCACCCCTCAAAAAGCTGCCTCTGGGAAAGGACTCCAGGCATGAGGTGACAGTGCAGGCTACAGTGCAGTAGCTGCAACCCACCCCAAATCCCTCTGCACTGATCAACTGTGGCTGGAAAAGTGGCCCAGCAAAGATTCAAATTAGAAACCGTACAGAAAACATCATGTCAAATAGCCACATAAGGTCCCTGAGGCTTCAAATTATCTTCCTGATCAAATCCAGATACCCAAGCTCTTTTGTTAAATTGCCTTTATTTACTACTGCCTTGTAAAAACAAACCTTGTTACACTTACTGAGGAAGAAGTAGATTGAAAGACGTTAACTTCAGACAGAACTTTTGTTCCTTAGTCAGCAGAAAAGCACTTTTTCTGAATTGCCTGTCATTTCCATGGATGTTACAGGTGCTACAGATGTTTACACAGAGCAAAGCAGCAGGAAGAAGAGCAGATGCAGCACTGTGCCCTGATGAGAACTGCTGAGCAGGGATGCTGCTGCCAGCAGAGGTTCTGAACCTTCAGACTGCTCCTGCTCTGTGCAGAAATGGCAATTCGACAGGCACTCTGAAAGGCACTAGAAATGAAACCCCCTGCAGGGACTGGGGAAAGTGCTCCACAACCACTGAATGATGACATTTGCCTTGCATGAACACAAGTGTTTCATGCAGGACACAAACATTTGCATCTTAACTGCACAAGAGGAAACAAAAGTCACAGATGGATGAGAACAGCAACTTCCCAGGAGGTTCTTGCTCCAGTGCAGACCTGTATAGGCATCCAAAGGTGATTTTGGCACTAAGCAGTTCAGTGACACAGACTTTTTGTTAAACATCTATACACAGCACTAGCACTCTTTGCAGGGCTCTCAGTCTAAAGTGGCAACATTTTTATATACAGAACCATTTATATATGCAGTCACTGAAACAACATATCTCCCTTTTCCACAAAAGATGGTTTTTTTAATTGTTCCTGAAAGGTGCTTTTCACTAAAAAATTCTCTCAAAGCCAACAGTGTTGATTTGTAAGACCTCACACTACGCTCATGGCTGCTGGCATGAGGAAACAACACGTGGACATCCACTGCATCCTGATCCAGATGTATTTAGTGCCTTCACTGGAAAGCCTCCAAATGGTTAAACAAGTCCAAAACCAGCAGGAGAAGTGAGCAAGGCTCTGGGAGGTGGTGGTGCCAGCTGAAGGCAGGAGGGAGGAGATGGAACCAACGACAAAACAAGGCACAGAATCAGTGAAATATCTGAACATTGTAACAGCACCATAACTCCCAAAACTTCTGTGTGTTCCCCCCACCCACCACCAGCTTTTGAGTGCTCTGTTTCTGTCCAGAGCCCTGACTACCCTGGCCCCAGAGGTCACCTGGGCCTCCACCATGGTGTTGATCAGTACAGGACTGCAAGAGCAGACAAATCCCACAGGCAGTGGCTGTGCTGCACTCCACAGCTTCCCCAATTCCATTCAAGGAGCCAATTCCAACATAAAAAGTTTCATAGCCCAAAGGCAAACCCAGCATCTCCCCTTTGACACTGACACTCCTGCTGCCACCCAGAGCTCAGCAGAAATGTTGACCAAGGTGTGGGGGATCCAGAGTGTAGGGTCTGGGAGCCATCTAGAGGTGCAGAGCTGCCTGGCCAGAGCACTTTGCACAGAAAAACACCCACTGCTCGTGATAAACACAGGCTGCACTCCAGTGCCTCCTCACCAAATCTCTCTGGTTTAGTTTCAGCCAGGTAAGGCTGCCCAGCAGATGAAGAGGTGAGGCAGTGAGGAGGCATAAAGTCTTCCTGTGCAAGATAGGTTATAGCAAAAGATAAGTATACAAAATGATTGCACAACACTGGAGTTCATGGCTCTCTGTTGTTTATTTCTGCCATTAAGTTTTACAAGCTGCAGTTTGCACCAGAAATACTTTTTTTTCATCAGTGCCGCAATATGAGACGTAACTATTATGAAAATATTTGTAGGTTTATTCTCACAAACTGACAGCTGATCTGTACCAAATGAAATCCTACATTTTAGCCAGCTATGTAGGTTCACTCTTGAAATGCAAAGTTTAGACTGTATCAATAATTAATATTGTTCTGGAATATAAAAAGATCATTTTTTGGTCAATATGGCAACATAATATGTCAAATCAAATTTGGAACACAAATAGGTAAAATTCAGACTCCGGCAGTTTCCCTCCTCTGGGACACCATCTGTGACCATTGCACTGCAACACTCCCTCTGCTGGCAAATCTCAGGGGAAGATATTGCTTATGGCCTCATTGTGCTTCTGCATTTAATTCATGGAAAGCTTATATTGTTAGGTGGCTGGTTATCTTTCCATGAAAACTGGGATATATTTTGCTTGCCTTATAAAACCAGGTCAACATTCCTCCTCCCTCACACCTCTTCTCTATTTTATTTTAATAGGGGAAAGCTCAGTACTGTCCCAGCAAAAGAGAATCAGAAGTTCATGTAGGAGATAGAATGTAAAGATATGAGCAGATAACACGGCTGCTCCCATGAGATGGGGGACTAAGCCTCAGTGTAAACACTTCCAGTACTGAAAAGGAAATCTAACACCCCTGGCCACAGGGAAGGTGTTGCCCTGATTCTTTAGCCTTCTGATTGTTTACATATTTCTACTGGAGATTCTCAGGCATGTAACATAAACAAAAGAAGACTGTTTTCATTTCTCTCTGTGATGGACTGCTGGTTTGACCTTTGGGGCCAGAGGGGTGTTCCTCTCGTCCCCCAATCCTTGTTCACATTCCAAATCCTATTTAAACCCCAAATCATAATAACCTTCCCTTCTTTCTCTCCTTCAACCTGATGTGAGTGTGGTTCTTTGGTGTCCCTAACGGCAACAGGAAGGTGCTGCCTCAGAACCATGGAGCAAATGTACATCTATCTCTGTGTGAATTTTACCATTAACCTTTCTGCAAGGCAGGTGCACTTACAGGAGGCTGCAGCTGTCTGGCAGGAGCACCACTCAGCTGTGCACAGACCAGAAGTCCTGCCTAGGAACTGTGTGAATCCTCCTGCAGAGACAGGGCCATGCTCAGCTCCTGCGCTCTGCAGCTCAGGGGCTGCCAGTACTGACATCCATCAAGCAGTGGAAGTTTGGATACCCTTTAAAAGGTCATCCTGGCCTGCTGCTCTGCTCTAATTGAACACATCTGTGATTAGCTTCCCTTCAGTGTTTAAATGCTTGGCCCCTTAGCTGAGTGGGAGCCCTAAGGGTTCCTGGTGAAAGAAATGGAGACTTGTGCTCTAGACCAGGCAACAAGTGCTGTGATGGTGTGTCCTTCCACCACAACTCTGCTGCAACTACATTTTTGTGACTACACTTTAGAACAGATATATTTACCTTTTTCAAACTCAATTTTTTTTCAGAGTGCTGTTGAGAAATTATAGAAGGAATATTGAATTGAAGGATTACAAAGACAGCAGATATTTTAAAGACAGGGCAAACTCCTCTAAAGGAAAAAGCTATTGGGAAAAAAAGACTCCACTTAAAGGCAAAGAGTGGCTCAAGAAATCCCAAGTGTGTATGTGCATATAGATGCACCCACAAGACATCCACTGATATTCCATCAGTTATCATCAGTTCAGTGTTCAATAATGGGACTGCAGTGAAATTGAAAGCTGAAGGTCATGAGATATATGGCTTGTTTATCTTACAACCACTCTAACCACTCAGTCCACTTTTAGAACCAGTCTCTCTTTGTTTAGTCAAGATTTCAATCTGCAGAATTATAACTCAGAGTGTTAATTAAAAGAGGACTCAAAAGGAAAGGGCCTACGTGAAGCCCAGGAAATGCAAGGCAGTGATTGATACCAAATCCTGCCTTTCCTGCCATCACTGGAAACATCACCACAAATTGCCCAAAACACTCCGCCACTGCAGCTCCCTCTTCATTACGTTGTTTGCTTTTGAACTAATGTTTCTGTGGTCGTTTTTATCAGCCCTGCTGCAATATGATTACACCAAACACCCTTCCTCTGGCACATCCTGCTGAGTTCCTAGATGCTGCAAGGCCCATGACCCAATAGTGCTGGATAAACATGGAGAGAGTGTCTGCCTCAAGGTGTTTAATTATGTAAGATAGAGGGAGGGAAATGGGGAGAGGGAGGAGGTATTATGTTCATTAAGTGGTTCAGGGTAAATTACTTGCTCTAGTCATAGCAGAGCACCTGCAGCAGAGCCAGACATGCAACCACCTCAGTCCCTGCTCATTCATTTTATCCTTTAATTTCTCTGTTGGGCCTAATATCTCTCTGAAGGTTTGAGATCTCCCCACACAGAATACCATGTAAACAGAGGAGAAAACCTCAAGGACAGTAAGGAAAGAGATGTGACTAAAAGCTGTGTATATACATCAGCTGGAGCCTCTCTGGATTGCCAGCACAGAAATGCCCCTAGGCTCTTTCCTATGGCATTTGAAGGAGGCATGAAGTCAAAGTGGAGGCAGCTGAGATATAGCATCAACAGGAAAAATTAAGAAGGAAGGAAGAACAAATAGGGAGGAAAAGTATAGTACCAGATTTTGCATTGTTGATGTGGTTTGAGCAGGGCTCCAAGTGACACTCAGTGAAACATGCACCCCTATCATGAGCTGTTAATAACAGCAGCATTATTTTTTCATATGTCTCAGTCTAAGACGTGCCATTACAGCATGTTCTTGACAGCTTTAAGTAAGAGCTCTGCTAACAAAGTCAGCCTGGGTTTTGATAGATAAGACTTTTTCCTCCTTTTGTTGTCATGTGCTTCATCTTCAGGTTGTCTCCTGATCTGTATCCCTCCATGTGCATAAAACACACGAGGCCTCCTCTCCTCAGCTGCCCCTACTGACCTTCAGTAGTCGTTTCTTACACATTTGCCCTGCATTTGGGCTTTGGACTCTTGCAAGTGTTACACAAACAGAAATTCAGAGGACAGGCTTTACAGCCAAAGGCAGCTCCTAAAAACTGACAACATGACATCTGGAGCCAGCAGAAAAACAAGGAACATGGGAAGAATGATGATTTTCAGACATGGGACAAGGACAGGCCAGGTCCTGCTCATGAGTTCGGGAAGTGAATTGAACCCAGCACAACTTTGCATCCTCACATCTTATTTGGGTTTATCCTAGCTGTGGACACAAGATATTCCAGTGCCAACAGTCTGCTCACTCCTTTCCTCCTCTCTCCAGAGCTGTAGAGAAATCTTCTCAATGAGCTTTTCAAAGCAGAAGAGATCAAATAACATGCCATCTTATATAAAATAACAACTTTCAAGGAAAATTTACCTCTCAACGCTGTTGCAGGACATGGATTCCAAGATCTTTTTTGGTCTTTGAATCCATGACCTTTTTTGCTCACTGTTTTCACTTTTCCCACATAACAGGAGATAAAAGGGCTGTTTACAGGGATTTTAAACAGGCACAAGAGCTGCATCAGCAGCAGGCCTGATCAGTAGCTGATATTTGTGGGGTCAGGGTGCAGTGGTCCCACACAGGCTCAATCCTTTCCATGCCCACGTGGCACAGGGCAGGGCAAGCCCTTCATGCCAGGGTGGCAGCTCACTGAGGCTGAAGTGTGGTGCACACTCTGCCTGTGGGACCTACAGTCGCTGGGGCTCAGGGAGTGGCTCACGGGCCTTTTTCTGATGCAGCTACTCAGTATCCAGCTTGATGCCTTTCTTCTCCTTTGATCTTGGATACCTGATTTCACCCCTGTTCCTTCTCTGTGTAACAGTGGCAACACCTCCAGAGCTCTGAGCTGCACTGTAATCCCAGATTAAGTGACGAGGCACGGGGGAATGAAATCTCCTGACTCATGAGATGAACTGAGGTCACATAAGCCCGGCCTTATTTTTCAAAATCCACAAGAGTTGTATGAATCTGTGACTAAAATGCTCCCTTCTCTCTCCAAGATCCTGCCCTTTCTCAGGAGCCTTTTATGTGATGACATCATGTGATGTCCCTTGATTTGATT
Organism: Illadopsis cleaveri; assembly: GCA_013399915.1. Taxonomy (NCBI): domain Eukaryota; kingdom Metazoa; phylum Chordata; class Aves; order Passeriformes; family Timaliidae; genus Illadopsis; species Illadopsis cleaveri. Next base: position 225,662 of record VXBB01009990.1, on the reverse strand, counting down.
TAGATTGGATATAGTGACTCTGGTGTAACTACCAGCTGTGCTTTTGCCACAAGACTCCTGCTCATGAGTGTAAATAGTTTCCAGGGGTCTTCTGACACTTCTAACAGTGCAGGTGGCTAAAACAACAGCTGCAGTAGTTACAGGGGCGTGGGGAACCTGAGTTTGGCACAGATGAGGTCTCAGCTGGAGCCTTCAAGACAGCCTGATGTGTATCCTACATCAGGATACTTGGAGCAAGTGGCAATAGTCAAAATAAGAGCTAGGATTATTTAGCCTGAATCATGGGGAGAGATTGAAAGTACAGCATGCATCCCAGAGAGAAAGAGAGAGAGAACAGATTAACTGCTGATACAAGGAAGCAATCTTCTCTCAGAGTGTATGACAGATAAAACAAGATCCAATGGATTTCAATTGAAGCAGGTAAGACTGAAGATAAAGGAAATCAATAAAGCACCAACAGTATGGATTATGAAAAACTGGGACAGGTTGCCTGGAGGATAGCATGGAAGCATCACTTTCTGTGTTTAAGCACAGATTAGACACACCTGACAGGAATGACTCAGGGAGACTCAGTGCTGGGACAGATGAGAAGATCTTTTTTGGCTCCTGGTAACCTTCTAATTCAGTAACTAGTGTCTTGTACGTGCTTATTAATCTGTTTTACCACAATACACAGGCCAGAGAGGGAGACACTATTGTAACACATGACATGGAGAGCAGTCATGAGCAAGGAACTGCAGCAATCCAGATTTACAAGCAACCCACATGCATGGATCAGGTGCAGAGCTCAGGAAGGGCCCGAGGATGTCCACTGATGAGAGGAGAGCTCTAGAAAAGGTGACATGAGAAAAGCAGCAATCCCTCTTGCTAAGCCAAGAGAAAGCCACCCAGTGCAAAATGGCACATCCCACCCAGTCCTCAGAACTTCAGCTGTTTATTTCAGGGCTTAAAACTCCAGTGTGATAAAAAAAGCATCCAAAGGGACAGAAATTGTCCATATCCCAAGTCCTTTGGCACAATCCACATGGCACATATGTCCTACATTCCAGGTTGTGCCTCTAGGTCACAGGAAATGTATATTATGGAGATTCTTCCACTGACAGAAAGCATTTCATATCCCTCACCAGAAACACAAATTCTGTCCATTTAATTCCTCAGGAGGGAGGAACTGCTCCTTGGCCTGTCATACCTATGTACCACCAAGGGAGATTCTAGTATTGCAGCAAGTGTTCATTTAGGCTTCCCTACACTTTATCAATGAAGCAGTAATTAATTTTTTTGAAATGGAAGGAGCAGAAACTCCTGTCCCTGGAGCAGTTAAGGTTAGAGAGACGTAAGGTTAAGGTTAGACAGACGGCTGGAGGATGTGAGAGAAGCTCTACTAAATCCTGACACACAATTTCTCCAACTTGGCAATATGCAGAAAGGAGAAAAAGCCCTTGCAGAACTAAATGCAGGGCAGCAAGATCATGAGCGGGATGGGTGTGGTTGTATCAAGTCGTTCATCTCCTCGGCTGTTCCCAGGCCCCCAAACTGCTCTGTGGATCTCCCCAGGTATCAGCAAATTACTTCACATGGCAAGGAATGCAGAGTGAGATGTCAGCAAGATCCAGTCACTCAATCCACACCACAATTCCTCACCTAGCCAGTGCTAACTTGAATGCACAGAAAGATCTGGGAGCTTATCAGATCAGAGCAATATGCCTTTTAAGCCAAAATCCAGCTTTCAGCACCACAGAATCAGGAATACAGTATCTATAGCCTCCTACCTAATGATTTTGCTTGGCACAGCACTGGCTTAAAACCATCACAAGATCAGAAAAAATCTTGCAAAAGTTGTGTCTCATTTCCTACTCTCCTAAGGTCAGTTCAAGAAAAATGGCACACAGACCTGCATGAACATCCAACAAGCTGTAAACTTTGGTTAACAAAACAGAGCTCAGTTTTGCTCTTAACCACAAAGATCAAATGACATTTAAAAGGAAACAAAAAGATGCAAATCATACATTTTCAAGCCTTTGAAGATGCTGCTGGCACTGCCTCAGGTCAGAGTACTTCTCACTGCAGCTCATTTCCCTTCAGTCAGCCTTTTCACTGCTTCAATACACAGAGTACCAGACATTTTTAGCCTCAATAATGTTTTCATTACCTGTCAGGAATAGCACTAATAACAGGCACTAGAGGAACAACATTCAATTGTTCAGGACAATCTAAACGTTTAATTACATTATGGTAGCTAATCACAAATAATTGCCTTGGGGAAGGCAGGGCAGCTGTGAGGGGATGCAGTTTGTCTGTTTGGCTCCTGGCAGAATCCAGCAAGGACAAAGTAAGGAGCACTGGGAGAAATGTCTTCAAACCATTCACAAACCCTATTTCCTCTTAGTCGTTTGGAGAGGAACTACTTGAGCTTGCTTCTGTGCAGCCCAGAGATGATCACCTTGTTTGAGAAGAGCCTCATTCCACATCGACTGTGGTTTTTGTTCTCTTATTTTACTTCATTTCTGCTCACATTTGTCCTTTTATTGCATCTGGCTCGATCAAGTTTCCTTATCACTGTTTCCTTTCTTCCTAATCCTGTTACATTATCTCACACAAATGGTTTAGTTCCACTGATCTACCAGAGAGAAATCAAGTAGAGGGTGATTATCAGAACCAAAGGTGATGAAATCATTTCTTTAATGAAAAAGAAAGAAAGAAAACCAACCAACCAGGCCAAACACACACACATTAAAAAAAAAAAATTAAAAAAGGAAAAAAGAGAAAAAAGGAACTGATCCTGCCTTCCTCTGCCACTATACAGAAGTAGGAAGAAGGAAGTTTAGACTAAAATAGAGCAGAATACCAGAGAGAGAGATGTTACAGCAGAACTTCTTTGACTCGATCTTATTTGACAGGTACCTCAGATATAGATACAACTCTATGCTGCCCATTGGCCCCTTCTTACATGTCATTCTTTATGATCTTTACTTACAGATATCTGTATAAATCTGATGTTCCATTACAGAACCATTTTAGAGCACAGTGACTACAGAGCAATGGAGATTTCTACAGATCTAACCTCTTACAGGACTTCTATTCATATGTGTTATAAAGGATTAAGAAGATTTTCTCCAGGCAGTGGAGAGCCTCCTTTAGTACCAACCTGAAAACTCCATTTATAACACTACTTCTCTGCCAGGTCCTCTAGCAGAAGCCTCCAGCCAACACATCAATACCCCAAACCCAGTGCAGACACTGCTCTTACAATTGTGAACACCTCACCAAAAGCATTCATGCAAGATTTAAGTCTTGCAAAAGAGAAAGAGCAAAAGTCAAGCATGTAACAGTGTAACACCTTCGCTCCAGAGAGGAAAGTTTTCCACTGCAGTATAACCTGGAGGACTGCAACTTAGCTGAGAATTAGGGTTCTGCATGAACATCAGACCCACAGTTTGCAAGCTCAGGTCCCAGGTGCCTGTGCCTGGTTCTCTGTCACTCTGTCCCAGGCCCTTTGCAATCAGCAGCCTACCTGCATGTTCCTGACTCTTCTGGGGGTTCTATCTGAAGTGGCAGGACATCTCACTTGCCAGCCCAGCTGCTGTCTCCTCACAACTGGTGCAGATGACATGGGGCTATGACAAAATGGGATGAACTGATTTTGCTTCTCTTGATCATATTTTGTTGTGAGGGCAGGAGGTCTTCTCTGTCTCCAGCAGTACCACTGATTACAGCAATTATAATTTCTTATCTTCCAAATTTTGCTGGTGCTGCTGCAGTTTTCCCACTGCTTTGTCAGCACTGAAATAAACCCAGGGCAGTTTTTCTGCAGCACTCTCTCCATGTGTGGTCCCAGCTCCACCACAGTCAAGGTACCAAGTTCCATCAGGAGCTTCTCCCGAAGGCGCTGGTCTGCTGCTCTGTCCATCAGCTGATCCAGGATCAGCTCCTCCTGCTGACAGCCAAAAGCACACACTGCTGCCAATTCTGGCAGTGCTGAAGCAAAGCTTGGAAGAGTTTCACCTGGCATTTGTTCCTGCTGCCTGAACAGGAACCTCTGTAAAGCCACACTCTCTCTGGACTTAACGTGCCCTGAAATTTTCTTCATTTTTCTTCAAAGCAGGTAGCTGAAATCAAGGCTGAAAAAAATCCTCTGGTCATTCACATCCAAAGCGAAAGAACAGTCCTCAGGAACCTTCAGATTTCAGTCATTTATATCAGCAAATCTCACCATCAGCCACTGACAGGAGGGACCTGAGAGATTTCACAGTTGCCAGCAAGATGCAGTGGGAACTCCCCAGTCTCCAATGCCACAGCTGCAGAAATTCCACTGCTACTCCCACTGCCTGTAAACTTGCCACCCCAAAGACTCCTGCCTTCCAGCCCAGGTTGTCTGGCAGGGCAGGAAACACAGTGCTCCTCCCATGCAGGCAGCAAGGGTAGGGGCAAGTGAGTAAAAGAGAAAATTAAATGGGAAGGAAATAAGATGATGACACGGAAAGACTGTCTCCCCTGCTAGGAAGTGTTTGTTGAATGTCCTTAAAACTAAAGCTTGTCAGATATTTACTGGAAATCAAACCTAAACGCCAGGTTTAATGGTTTTACACACATTGCTTGCAATAGTTAACAGCACAATGTTCACAGCAAAACAATCCTCCCACGTCACCAGGACAGATGTGGAGAGTGTGCAGGACCAGAGCAGCAGTGACAGACATGGAAGAGCAGCACAACCCTAGGAGGACTTTTATAGGCAATTCTTTCTTAGGATGGAGTCTGCAGCTGCCTAAATTTTGCAGCTTTTTTCAGAAATCACATAGGAGGTACAACTGGAAACACTGCAACTTATGTGTTGCAGGAAAGATGATAAGAAAGAAAAAGATGGCTTTGTTGCCCTGCATGTTTGTGAATATGTGTGGTATTAAGAAATGATTTTTAGCCTTTTTTTGTATTTCTGTGGGTGTCTGCTGTGTCCCAGCCACAGAGACCTGAGGGGTCTGTCCAACCCATCCTGCAATCAGGGAGAAGTGAATGGTTCTCTGCAGCAAATCCCTACACAGGCCAAGCTGATGACAGTTCTAAAATACCCTTTCTCAATGAACCAGCCAACTCCATTAGTTGAATTGGGAGCACTGATCAATCTTACAATAATGGCAACATAAAAAAAATTATTTGGCTAAAAAATTATTCCTGAGCAACACTGGAAAAGCTCACAAATTTATTTATACCTGCCCACTGCCTCACCATGTCCTTTAACAGGAACATATTAGCTTGTCCAGTAGTCTTGGTCACACAACAAGCTTAAGTGGAGGTGGAATGCTGAAATACTTAACAGCTTTTGCATTTTTCAAAGACTTGAACTTTAAGAGGTTTAAAATGTATAGTCCTAGCAATTTATTAAAGGAGGATTTATGTTAAAATTAATCTGGAGAGTCTGAGACCCATTTTAAGCAATAAGATTTACTGTACAGAGATTAATTGTGACTGGTGGATGGTGCCATGCAGGGCCAGGAGTTGGACCCAGTGACCCTTGAGGGTCCCTTCCAACTCAGCTTATTCTGGGATTCTGTAATTGCACAGATTTTGGTTACCACAACCAAACTTAAACTTCACCCACTTTCCTGCAGCTCAAAATTTTCAGTGTCCTCTATTTTTATGGGATCAGCTGACTTGAAGGTAGTAAGCTAAATGAAAGAAGATGAACGTATACATCCCAAAAAGGATGCAAAATTTAAAATACCAGAATGCCTCAATGGCTTTGCTCAGAACACTTCAGTGTACAGTTGTGTTGTAATCACAAGATTTTTGTCTGAAATCCTGTGAAGTAGAACTCTTAATGGCTCTTTATTAGAGCTGGACAAAACTATCAGCAAAATAAACTGATATTATTAGATAATATTGTTATATTGTGAAGTGTCAGCAACATCATACATTTTTAAGGATTTTCCTTTAGTGGAAACTGCTGCTCATGCCCACTGGAGGAATATGAAGACAAGTTTCCTTTCCTAAAAGATTAGATTACCTAGAAGAATAATCATATAGAGGGGAGGCAGAGGGGATGGACTCTGAATCCTGCTGTTACAGATCTATTTCTGAGCTGAACAAGACATTCTTTAACGTATCAAGCATCTTTGCACCATGCTTCATTCCACCCTAGGTCAGTACTCCCCTTTTCACACAGAGACAGGGAGCTCAGAGACATGGTATCATCCGCTTTTGACAATAATAGAGACAAAGCCAGGACAGGAAATTAGGGATTCATCCCATGGCCCTTCCTTCAGCAGCTCACCAACCCAGTTGCCTTCCCCAGCTCTGCTTCTGAAACCAAACATTCTAGTCCAAAGGGAATGCAAAGCTATTGCCAGCCCAGCTCCTGACAAGCAGCTCTACATTTAACAACAACCCGATTTAAAAAGCCTCTCTGACTGGAGACTAGCAGACAGAATACTCAGGAGAAGCTTCACTACATGTTTGCCATACTTTTATACCTTTTCCTGGACAGGATATTGAGCTAACTGGAACACACTACAGATCCATCTGTCCATTGCAGCTGTTTTTTTTCTTAACGTCACAAAGGAGGAAACAAGTTCAAATAGGACGATGCCAAAAAGCAACTTCCTTTAGGAAATTTAAGGACAGATTTTTAAACATGGAGACCTGAATCTTGGTGCCTCCTTTGGAAAACTTGCCCATAAAAATGAATATTCTGAACTTTTTACTGTGAACTATGGAAAGTCAAGTAAAGTAATCAGGTTGGGTTAGAGGAAATACATTACAGAGTGACCTTGTGTGAACTACATCAGCTCTTCAAATCAGGAGCTCTCACCCTCTGCACTGTAGTGGGTCAAAGACGTGCCATCTGACCTGGGTCTGACCCCAAATCCCTGGACATCTTGGTGATGTGATTGATGCCTTAAGTTTTACCTTTCATGTTTTCCAGGTTCCGTACTGCATTAGTATATAATTCTGAACTTCATATAAAGTGTTAGGAAGTTCTCCTCACACTTCAGTCAGACAAAACAATCCTTTTCCAGCCCAAGGAGACCATTGCAGCTTCAGGCCCAAAACTATAAACAACAGTGAATTGAGGAGAGCAATCTGGGAGGATGGGACTTCAGAACCTGAACCTGGAATTGGACAATTAACCCCAACATGTAAATGGACCAAAATCTATAAAAGTGTGAAAACTCATGACCCTGGTCCATCTTGGGTGCAGCCCTGGCCAGGCTCTTGTACTGCCCAAGTGTATCCTCAGAAGGCCTTTTAATAAATATACGCTTTATTCCTTTAGCTGTGTCCAGCCTCTGTTCTAGGCAGCCTCTCAAGGCATCATGCTCAATGCCATTGACACCAGTGCTGATGGTGCCCACAGCTCACACAGTGAGAGAACTCCTCAGTGCCAGGAGCAGCACTGTGAGCCCAGAGGGATGGCATCAAACCTTCAGGGGCTCACTGACAGTCCAACACTGACCAAGTACAAAGGGCTGGCTACACCCTCAGCCTCAGCTACTCTGACCATGTTAAAACATGACTAAACCACCTCATGCCTCAGCATGATAAGAATCCTGTTGGCACAGAAATATGCAAAAAACTTTGGGGAAGATTAGAAACACTGCACAGCTGCCGTTCTTAACCTTCTCATCTACAAACCAGGATGCCACAAGACAAACCCAAGCAAGGAGATGAGATGTTCCTGCTTTCCATCATACCCTGAACTCTGTTGACTGGGGAATATAAACAAACATACTACATTACAAAGAAGGAAAAAACCCAGCTTGAATGACAAACATGATATTTTAGTCAAGTTTCTTTCTGTAACCAGTACTTTGCCCCGCATTGGTGTGACTGAACATGAAGTTTTCAACAGTAATTACAGCTACCCTGCATAAAGAGGTATTTTCTCTGTCATTGCTGACCCAGTTCTGTTCCTGTTCTGAGAGTGACTGCAGATTACTCACGTACCAGGAGACATCACACTTGGGCTAGAGAAACCAGAAACACACAGAAGTGCATTGCTTCTGCTGCCACTGATTACAGCCAAGAACACGGCTGTTTCTTTGCCCTCCCTGGAGATAAGGTGCAAGGATTTTATACGTTTGTGAAAGAAAATTGAAGAACAAAACCTTTCTTTTTAAGATTTCCAGCTCTGTGGTATCTGACCATACTAACCAAGGCTCATGACTATAACATGATCAGGCAAGGGCAACTCATACAGATTGGATGTTGCATTGGCTGAAAATCCTGCACTAGCTTGTGCATCTTCAGGACTTCCTGGACATGAAGATTTTCACATGGATATGTTTATCACAGCATATTTCACTAAAAAATCTGCACTTATTTTGTAATTGATTTGATTTTGTCTTCTTTCATCATCTTTATTTCACCTGCTTTCTCCTTTTCAGCAAATTAATTTTGGGAGGTGGATTTAGATGCCATTTGGAGTTGTCACAGGATGTATCTGCAGTCCCTTTGGTTAGAAATTGCACATTTCCACAGGCTGGTAGTAGTGTTAGCAGCATTTCTGGTCCAGTAATCCCAGGTATTTCATGCAGAAGTCTGTCCTCCAAGCAGCTGGCTGTGGAGCATGCTCTTCACTTTGCTAACAGCTGAAGGACATTTGGATCTCAATGGCTTAGCAATGCACCACTGAAACAATCCTGACCACACCCTGCCTTGGCTTTTTGTCTTCTGCAGGATAGGCTCTGAGCCATTTCCCATCTTAGTTTGCTGCATTACCTACACAATAATTATAGAAGCCAGAACATGGGTTTGACATCAGCTGAGCCTATTATTTTAAACAATGTCTCTGTGCCTCATTCCCTCATACCCTCAGTGTTGGGTAGCCTCAGGGAAGACAGATTCAGTACCCAATGCCATCACATCCAGCCAGCACTCATGCACATTTCAGAGCAATGGAGAAAGGGATGGTGCTCTCCTGGGTTTCTGTTCCAAGGCACAGCACTTGAGTAGTATTTGCAAGATCATTGCCCTAATGACCCATTCCCAACCAACCCTGTCAATATTATGTATTCCTGCTCAGGAATTAAAAAGATCATTGCTGTAAATAGTGTTAGGATTCCATGTGACTTGTAACAGCAACAGAGCTTTCTCAGTCAAGAAGTCTCAGACTAAAATTAAGAGTCTGATTTGCCATGAGGCCAAATCCCCTCTTTATTGGACATTAGCTGAAAGAATTACCACCCTGCAGTTTATTGTGGCTCCCAGTTACATTCCAGATGGCAGTGAGATGGGCAGCCTGTTGTATCAATTAATACCAGGATCTACAATTAGATAAACTTTTTCTATCAGTGCAACTTCAAGGCAAAGTACTTTGAGAGCACCAAAAAAAAGTGCTCTGCCCAGCCCAAACTTTGTTTCTGCATTGGCTACTTTCACAGCTTGACAAAAAACTCCCTTGTATTTGTGGGATGTGGAAAAATGCATGGGGCTTCTCTTGGATACCATACCAAAATTATTACAAATATTCCCCTGTGCCAGGCTTAGCCCTTCAGAAATAGAACTGTTGGTTTTCAGAGATGCTCATTTCAAGTTTCTCAGCAAGCAGATCTCTTCTTCCAAAGTCCTTCATTCTCTGAGAAGCGCTGCAGTCTCTGTGGTGAAAGGATGACACAGTATCTACAGACTAATATCAAGGCTTTCCTCCTTTTAAATAGTATGAAACAAATCTCTGAGGTATGTAACGCCTCTGCTCATGGCACAGGCTAATTTTTCGCTGTCTGCTTTTCCCATTTATTGCCTGTCTGAATTCAACAGTCAGGGAGTGAAGTACTTGCCTGACTTTGAGAATGCGACATTTATCCAGTCCTTTCAGGTTTAGTCAGGTACAGAGGTGCTGGGTTACCTGAGCCAGCCATGACACACGTCTACCTGCAGATTTCCTTAAGAAACACAGACACTCAGCCAGGTGAAACCTCAGTGGTATTGGAATATAAACCAGAAAATCCAATGACTTAAAGCCACGGAAATTTAGATCAGGTAGAAAAACAGACAAACTCAAAGGGATTGCAGACGAAGTTTCCAATGCCCAGTATTCTTGAAGAACAAATCCTGCTTTGCTGAGATGCACAATTTTTGGTTTTAAATTAGAAATATACATATAACTCTCTATAGGGACACAATATATCATTCTAGATCTTGTCAGAACCTCCCTTTTTAAATCCCAGTGTTTTCAGCAGGAGCTGAACTTTGTCCCTAGTGAGCTGTAGTCACCAATACAAGGGACTGGTAAAATGCAAACTATAGAGCTGGTCTCTATGAGCTTGACGGGTGTTTGTTTATTCCAGCTCCTCGTGTTTATTGAGATGCAGGTACAATGGCAGCCTTCTCCAAATGTGCTCTTGTGAATCTTATGTAAAATTATTTTTTTATCATAAAATGATTTTCATCACGAAATGACTGTGATGTTCACTAGAGGAGGAGCAACACTAGGAACATGACACAACAGTAGGATGTGTTACTGCAGTGCCATGAAGCTTTTCTTGTAAGCTATCAAAGCATTTCATATTAATGATCTAAACCTCCTGGAAAGAACAATCTCCAACAAGAAAAGCTGTCACAGTTTCATCTCAGCTGGAAACCAAGCACATCACAAGAGGAGGTCAGTTCTCTGTTGGTTACAGTTCAGAAATGCCTACATTGCTATAAATGCAGGAGCTGTTACAGCCCCATATCAGTTCAACAGCCTGAACTGGAAACCTGCCTCAACTGTTTGGTAATTGCAAGAATTCCTTCAGTTTTAAGACTGCAAATACACAGAGCTGGCTCCCAGGAATGTTATGTTGCCGTGAAGATCTGTATCTGTTAAATGACTTATCTACCAAATGCAGTAATTCAGTCTGGTGTCACTGCATCACACAGAGGGGACAGGAGCCACCCTTCACATACAATCCACCTTCCTCTTGCCCCTTGCTAACAGTAAGCAAATAATGGATCAGGTCCAGGCAGCATAAGAGCTGATAGCACTAATTACTGCTGAAGAGGAGTTGCATTAATTCTATTTCTACCTACCTCCTTGGATAAAGCAGATTATTGTCCCAGTTCTTCAGTGGCTGCTGGGCCCAGAGTGCCAAGTGATCATTAGACACCTCATAGACAGCATGGCAAACTGGATGCAAATGAGTGCCCTGGTGAAACACTGCTCAGCCACCAGCTGTGTTTCACTGAGCTAGCACCAGAAGCATGCTGCTCACTAGAAAGGCTCTTTGATGAGGCAGGCAGATTGTGGCTCCAACAGTCCTACCCAGAAGCTTTGAGAAAATCCTGCTCGTTACTCATCAGGAGCTTCTCGGTTTCTGAAGTGAGTACACCTTACAAGAAGTGTGAGTCTGCAGTGCTGGGGACTGCTGAAGCACCTCCTGGCTTGGGAGAAGACTCTTCTTTTACTTCTACAAAACCAGAAAAGATTTGTGAGGAAATTTCTTGAGGCCTGTTTTTACCAAGGATCCTTGCACAATTTTATGGAGGGGCTTAATTGAAATGTGTATGGTGTTAGGAATGTCATCACCAATTCAGGTAAATCAAATGTTCAGGTTTGTTACTTTACAGTGAAATTTGCACCAAGCTTGCAGCACTGAACAAGGTACAAGTGGAGCCTCACACTCTGAAATGAGCCACACATTTTCCCATGTCCTAATTGCTACTTTTACCCCTGCCCTCTTTGGCTTTCATTAGTCACTGGAATATGTGGCTTCTTTCCAAAGCAGAATGCTCTGTCTGCTTCACTGTTCAACTCTCTGTACCAAGCTGAGATAAACACTGTTCTGATTTAACCTCTCCTTAGGGACCCAAGGCAATTTAAAGAAGACAAATTCAGCTGGACTCAGCCAGATTTCCCCTCATACCTTGGCTTGCTACATGTTATGCCATAATGCTTCTATCTGTAACACAAACACAGGGTGAGTGCAAATCCATTGGTATTCACTGGCTTTGAAATAAGAGGATAACAGAAATAGAATAATTTTTTTAAAGACATAACCATTACTGGATGTGCTCCCAGGATCTCCTGGATATCCTTGTCACTTTCTTCCATTGTACATATGTACATATTTCTCCTATACGACTTTAAATGTCAAGAAGCTGAAAAAAATCCCTGACCATGAAGGAGTGATAGCTGCCCTCAAAGCAGCTGCAGGAAGGCTGTAGTACTGAAATATTAAGGGATAACATTTTAACATTCAAGTGCCAAAAGCTGCTCATAGAAGGGAAATATTTTAGATGTGCTTGTGCTGGTATTTTGATGAATGGTAATGGTTTGGGAATAAACCTGAAAATCTTCCTGTCTGGTTCATTTCATGAGGTAAAACAAAGACAAAAGAGCATCACTGCTCAGCCTTATTGGGTGTCCCATTAAAGAAAACAGAAAAACCAGGATTGCTTTCACACTCTACAGACCAACAATTTATTTAATGTTTTCCCAGGAAAAAATCCTGCAGTGTCAAAAGACAGAGAAAGGAAAAGAGAATGAGAAAGATGAAAAAAGATAAGAGGGAGAGGGAAAGGTAGATTGCTAGGAGATATTCTCTAGGTTATAATGTGAGAGACAGAAGTTAAACTCAAAAATAAGATGATATTAATATGGAAATTAATATAAAGATTAACGAGATTGATGGCAAGATCAGTGGCCACTTGTGAACAGTGAACCCAGCTGGTCCCTAGTGCAGGGCTGATTCTGAGGTCAGTGTGGTCACGTGTACATTGGACTCCCACCTTATCTAAGATATAACTGCAGAATCTGTGCTTTCAGCTTTATCTAATGTGGTGTAAAACAGGCATGAGGAATTAAGATAAAACTTTCAGGATGAAAGTGTTCATTTCCACAGATGTTGGATTTTTGAACAAGTCCTTGGTTGTAAAGCTCTTGCTAGAACACACAGAAGATGACATGTGCCATGTATACTGCAACATTTCTTTTCAAAGCTCTGGTATCAGAAGTTTCACATATCTGACATGTATGGGGTCATTACTTTCATCTGAGAAAAAAAAAATTTTAGCTGCGTGCCAAGCCAACAGTTGGAGAGATGAAACACATTTCCTGTAGAGCACCAGTTCCAAGTACATTCCTTCTATTCCCAAACCAGGAGAAGTCAGAGGCCAGAGGCAGTTTCCAGGCTTGGAAAAGGCTGATGACTGATGTGCACATGGGGATTTGTGTCTCCACAGTGATCAGAGAGCGATACTTTTCCTTTCCCTCTTCGTGACTAACAATGCCATTGTTAATGCAAGAGTGAGAAACCCAGGGATTAAGGCTCACTCCTTCCATCACCACACCTGAGAACCTGCTTAACTTCTCTGGCTGGGACAAGGCTAGAAAGGCTTCAAGAATGTCTCTGCTTCCAGAGTATTGAGAAGATTAAAGTCAAGATTGTGTTTTGTGGAAAACTTAGTGGATCCATTGGTAAGTGTTGAAATGTTTCCTGCTGCTGGGGAGGGCATGGCACAGGCAGAGGAGACAACTGGACCCTCACAGACTGGGAGCTGAATGAAATTACCTTTCTCAAGCAGCCTTAAAAGCTCCACCAAATGAAGTATTGCAAGACAGGACTGTGCTTTAAGTTGTGACTACTTGGGAAAAAAGCCCTTGGGAAACAAGAGTGTGACAGCCTTCCCAGCCCAGTGAGTAACCATGTAACTATTATTTCTTTTCTTCCCTATAAAAGCAAGAGAAGCCTGGCACAATGTTATAAAGGCAGACTGAAAGCATGTGCTGACTTGGCATCTAGTTGTGTCATAGAAATTTTAAGCCACAACAATGCAAACACAAGGAAAATTTGGATACTACTCAGCAATGACAGGGAATATTGCCAAATCAATTACTGCCCTACTAGTAATTAATCAGGACAGGTCACTGAGGGAAGCACATCTTATTTATAACCCTTGTATAGTAATGCAATGTGAATTACCACAACGAATCCACAACCTCACCAAACACAACATGAACTTTATAAACCATATAAACCATATAAATTAGACATATTCACTTATATAAATTTACTTAAATCAATATATACTTAATATTAAGTATCTATTTACTTAAGGATTCATTTACAGAAATATTAATTTTTGGCACTACAGTTACTCCTCAATCTCTTCAAAAGCATTTTATCTCAATGTGGATGCTAACATTTGATTCCCTGTCAAAAAAGAGGAAATGGAAATACTTTTTCCTTTTCAAAAGATGCTTGATGAGTCTTTGTTAGCTCTCCTTAGGGTTTTTTTGTGTAAAGTCCTTGTATTTTAGACTTTTCAGGTTGAAGCCTGGGATGCAAAATGCAGCTTTCTATTCTGATAACATCACTGAAAAATGAGTTTGAGTGCATTTGGTTTCTCTTCTACTAGAATAGTGACTTACCCTTTCTGCATAAGACAGAATTTTTCAAAGGATCTTCAGACACAATGGGTTGCTGTCAGACAGAAATAGTTTCAAGAAACCTCAGATATATAACCCAATCCTGGGCACAAATGTGGAAGGCTTGGAGTGCATCTTTCTGGAAAACAACATTACTCTTAAAAGTGCCTCTACATTCTTGCTGCCACTGCTTCAAACAAAGGCACACTGAGCCATATTTTTTCCTACTACAAATTTCCATGGCTTCTCTGAAACCCAAACATCTAAAGCTATACCTGGTCCATTGCCTTTAAGCAGCTTTATCCACATTCCATATGCAAAGCCACCCATTTCTTACCAACACCACACAAGTGCATGGAGCCTACAAATGCTCTCCCCAAAGTCTCTGCCCCTCAATCACTCATGCACACAGCCCTGAATCACAGGAAGTGCCCTTCAGGAGTTTCATCATGCAATTTTCAGTCATAAACAGCAGAGCCTCTGAGCCAGGGATTCTTCACCCATGATTAATGGAAAATTTAATGCTAAAAGAGAAAATCCTGCCTTTGTACCTCATGTTTATATGCAGAGGGGTTGCTCCATGGTAATTTCAAACTAGGTACGTGGTTGTGTTTCTCAGTGAGTAGTGCTGTGTGATCAGCACTAGGAAATTAAGGGAGTTCCTCACTGGTGAACCCTTCAGAGAAGGCAAGGAGGAAAGTGATGAGGGTGGGGAGAGGAGAGGAGAGGAGAACTAGCAACTAGTGACAACTGCTAGAAGATGAACATCAGTAGCTAGAAAACAACCAGAGAGAAAGGCAAACAACTTTTTATCTTCAAATTGAGCTTTTATTTGAAGGACTATCTTTAGCCTACAAGAAAAAGCAGCGATGAATCAGAGGAAACTGCTTAGACACAGAGTCATCACTTGGCATGGTACAAGGGGTGACATGCTCTGAACTCAGCCCTGCTTTGCCCCATGGGGCTGTCAGTGAGCTGACACCCCTGGAGGAGGCTCATGGCATCCTCCTGCTCCCCACTCTGCAATGAGGCCTGCCAGGAACTACTTTTGGCCATGGGGAACAGTACCCACAGACCAAACCTACATTAATCCAACTGAACAAGTAAGGCCAACAGCCCTGCAGTTTGATTTGCCCCTGCTTAGTACAAATACACACCCTCAAGAAACAGAGGAGTAATCTGCTCTATTCACAGCAGCAGTTTCCAGGGAAAGTTTGTCTCCAAATGGGGCTTTTGCAAGTTCTCAAGGCTGGTGAGAAGGACATTGTCCTCTCCACATTTATGGACTGCTCTCTTTGTTACTCTTTGCTCTTGGCCGCCTCTGTGTTCATACCTAGGGACTGAACAAAAGCAAAGTGCAGCTGCCTTGTCTCTGGTCATCCTTCAGCTCTCATCCTCCAGCCCCTGGGAGATGTTCAGCTCCCCCTGAGGCACTGCAGTTGTGGTTTTACTTTTGAGCTGAGTTAAAGGTATGTACCCAAAAACATTTTCCCACTTCCTTGGAAACCTCAGAAGTCTGAGATTATATGAAAATGCAACAATAACTCATAATTCCTGTGGTTAATAAACTCCCAACATGGGTTTTTGCAAAGCTGTTCTTTGCATAACTTCTTTATGCAAAGCCAAGTTTCTGAAAGTTAGGTTTTCTTAGGTGACAGAATTACACTGGCAAGGGCTCAAAATTAATAGAAACACAGCTTTGCTGGTCAAGGACAAAAAGCAATCATAACCCCAACTGTGGTTTATATAAAAATGATAATAATTAATTGTCTGTATTCATTTATTCAGGGAACAAAACCAAATTTTAAAACCCCTTGAATTGAAATATTTGTTTAGACTGGAAAGTATAAAATAAATGGTATAGGTTCAGTCGAGAAATGAAAATATGAGTGCAGCAGGAAAGAAAATCAAATTCCTTCTGTGGTGTAGTTGTTTGATCAGCTGCACCACCATTCCAACAGGATGCTGCAGTGTTCAGGCTGACCCAGAGCCCTCTTTCTTCTTGGAAATATGGACAAGGGATAAGATTATCTGTCTGAATTCAGGGCAATTTCAGGAGATAATGAGAAGGTCTAAAGAGGATATGCTGAAGCATCAGAAAATAAAAGAGAGAAGGGAAAATTCTCAACACCAAATAAAGTCTAAATTTAGGAGTGGGAGTGATGCCCTTCACAGCAGAACTACTCACTCATCCCAGACTCTCCTCAGTGCCAGGGAAAGCTTTCACTGTAACCCTTGGTCACTGCAGAGACTGGAATGCACCGTGGCAGCACAGGGGACAGGAGAAGTCCTTTAACCAGGAACAAGTGGCTCATACTTCAGAAAGTAGGGGGAAAAAAAAAAAAGGGACTGGGAGCAGACAGTAGTAAGAAAACAAGAGTGTTGATGGTTTGCAATTCTGCCTGTCATATCCTAATTCTCAACATTGGAATGTGTTATTTGGTTGGCACAAAGCACACGGGGTAAACAAAGAGTTTTCACTTTTCTTAATGAATGTAAGTCGACTCCACTGCTAGACATATTCAGCCTTTCCCACTTCACATATACTCTGATTTGGGAGTGAGGAGGGAAAGAAAGGGGATGTTCCTCTTCAAAAACAATATTTGAGGAGGTTGTGTACGTCAGAGTTTAATGCACCAGCTTCTTCTTTGTTAAAAGCTGGATTCAAAGCCCAACTCCATCTCAAAGAAAACTAAATGTGAGCATTTCATCCTGCTCACTAGTAGCTCTCAAGGAAGGAACCCAGAACCACATTGAGGCAGAAATTTCTGCCCAAACAAGTCCCAGAACTGGAAGAACAAGTGTGAGTGCTTTGAAAATATTTCAGTCCTGAGCTATATGTGAGCAGTCCAGCCAGCACCTGACTGTGGTGTACACAGCCCAGTCTGCTGCCATTAACTACTCTGCTTATGATTAAAAGCACAATGTAGCATAATAAAGAAAACTGAATGAGAGAGGGAGAGAATAAAATTGCTTATGCTGCCACTTTGTGGTCTGAAATAGCATTTATTGCTCAATGAATCAATCTAGTTTACACAGCTTCCAGACTCTCATAATCCAGGGTCCTGATACTCCATGCAGAGACAGCAGAAAGAATTGATAAGAAATCAAAATGGAAAGCCATCTCATGTGAGTAGGCACAAAGCCTGAACTGTAATGCAGGCATCATGGAGTTCCTAAGAAGGAGTAATAGTTAACATTTAAGGACAGTTTTCCTTTTGGGCAAAACCACACTAGCACAAGAATTGTATATTTTACCTTGTTTCCTCTTTAGCATGTCTCTTGCCCAGCACCAAGTGTTTTATGAGCACTGCTGAAGAATACTTGCAGTGAACTACAGCAGTAGTAAAACCAAATAATGTTATTTAACAGCACTGATTAAAACCACTGACTGATGCTGCAAAATCTACTGAACGCAGCCCTGTTATCTTTCCATACCCAGTAGCAGAAACCCCAAAAATTGAACTCTGATGACTGACTGCTAACAACCAAAGCTCTGGCAGTTTTCAGGAGCAGACACTTGACTTAGTACAAATCTTCTAACACACACAGGTGACAACTGATCTGCAGAAACCACCACACGAGAGAGAGCCCTAAAGCAAGTCCAGGGGCAGGAAGGACACCGTTTTCCTTTCTGCCGTGGTTTTTACATCCCGACACGGATGTGATGAGCGGCGGCACCGTGCAGGGAGCCCCGACCAGCAGCAGGTGGAGCCCGGCCACAGCTCCCGCTCGGGAAATGATGCTCTTCCCTCTGCGCTGCCTCTTACACGTGATTTTGACAAGCAAAAGTGGAGAATTGGATCATTCTGACAGGGTAAAATTTTATTTACTTGTCCTAGAACTGTGTGGTACCAAGAATGAAAAATCCTGTAGGCAGCCACAGACACCCCAGAAATCTCACTCCCACCTTCAACAACTTTGCAAGGATTCCAACAGAACAATTCAGACATAAGAGCTTCAGGATACTTAGATAAGAATGCACATTTGCATACACATTTGAAATTTACAGGACCAGAACCTCTGGAGAACATTTCAGACCTAATACCATACACACTGTAGCCCCCTGTTGAACGCCTTCCTCTCCCCTACTTGAGCTCCATGACCAAAGAGAAAAGGTAAGCCAACACTGACTGTGGAAAGTCCTTGTACCTCTCACACAGAGCTCAGCTGTGTGCCCACGCTGGGGTCTCTACTGCACTGGATGCTCTCCCACCTGACAACCTGGTGATGCATGGAAAAGCTCAAGAGTCAATCCTATCTTAGTCTGTCTTGGCTTGCTCCAGGTGGAACCTCCAGAGTGGAAAACTTTCTTATTGAGGTTATTAAGCAAAGAGCATCAATCTGCTCTTTTTCCCTTTCCCAGGGGAAAACACAAGCTTTCTACAACCAGCTGTCCATCCACAGAGACAGAGCTGTTCTCCAGGCTATGAGAAGACACACAAAAGGAAAACTTGTTTTCTTTTGACTTCTTGTCACACCAGGCACTCAATTCTCTTTATTCTCCTCTCCCCACCAGGTAGTGAGGAGCTGCTCTAGGCTCTCTGGACCTCACCTCACCTGTTCTTCCCTGTAGGTCTCTGTTTTCTTTATCCCTAGTCTGTTTCATACCAGGCCACCTCAGGCTCCTGTGCTCCCCTTCTGCAGGGGATCAGGTAAGTCTTCAGTCCCTGCTCAGCTGCCAGGCTGGTGTTCTCCCAGCTTTCTTCATGCTGAGGAGAAGTGTCAGCTTTTCATCACACCTGGAATCCCTGGGAGGCCCTTACAGAGACATTTGGGCTCTTGGCCTGGCAGAAATTAGGTATTTGAACTTACTTACTCTGTTCTGTATTTTGCTTTTTCTAGTTAGACTCAAGTTTTGTCACTATTAGAATAGTACCAATCAGTAGTACAACACATATCCATACACAGAGAGGAACAGACTAATGCATCCCTGGCCATAGCAAGTTGTTTTTGAGAACCCCAGGGTAGATTCCAGAGGGCAAAGACAGCAGCATGGTTCCCCCACAATGCAGGCAGGTAGAATCCTCTACTCTACATGTGGAATGAGATCAGCCCACTGAGGAAAGGGAGCTGTTGTCCCAAATTCACAAATTTTCTCTTTTCAGGAGGCCAAGGAAACTAGATGGAGGAACTACAGAATGACTGAATGGTTTGGGTTGGACCTTAAAGGTCACCTAGTCCCAACTCCCCTGCCATGGGCAGGGATGTCCCCCCCTGGACCAGGTTGCTCCCAGCCCCATCCAACCTGGCCTTGAACAATTCTAGGAAAGGACATGCACAGTTCCTCTGGGCAGCCTGTGCTGAGGCCTCACCACCCTCACAATAAAGAACAAGTCAGTCACCTCAGAAAATTTCACAGACCTGCTGAAATTTACAGACTTTATGAAACAGGACTGGAAGGGAGGAGTCAACAAAGGTCCCTCATTGGGTTTTCCCAGGGAACTCTGACCCATATGGTGTGACATTAGAGTAGAAGGCTGAGCAGTAGAAGGCTGAATAGAAGTGTGTGATACCACCCCAGTGGTAACTCAGTCTCCACGAAGTTCATTAGCTCCAAGCTGCACCACATTGGAGCTGCCTCCCAGCAGAGGTAAGTGATGAGCATGTACAGCTTCCAAAGCAGCCAGCTTGGTCAGAACAGCTGCTGCACAGCTTTGCTTTCATGGCAGAGGCATAGCCTCAGAATCCCACTGCTCTCAAATCCTGATGCATATTATTGCAACTTGGGGATAGACATAAGGCAAAGGAAAGTCTTTTGGCAAAAAATCTGGGGTAACCAGACTTCCCCAGTCAGAGCTGACAAAGGGGCTGGGTATCTCCCCAAATACCCCAGCTGGTTTTTTACTGAAAGATAATAACTTTCCCTCCAGAAGAGCAAAAATGATGAAGTTTTCTGGCATACTGAGAGATGGGGCTTGGCAGAAGGGAAACAGCTTTGGACTGCCTCTGTGCAAGTCACGAGTGATTTGGCAGAATTTCACTTGCTCAAACATTCAACTCCAGGTGAAGTGTATTGGGCATAAAGTTGAAATCCAATACAGGGTAATAATCATCTAAAGCACAGTGTATATCAAAATGCAGCATGTAAAAACATGCAAGGTTATGCAACAGGACTCCAGAAAACACCCTCAACTTCTCTGATGGATTCACTTCTTTTGTGGGTCTTCCAAGTAAGAGTCTATAGAGTCTTTGGTTTCCAGTCATTTACCAGCAGCAGGCATATCTTCTTCTATTACTAGAGAAAACAAACCAAAAGCATGCTCATGGGCAACCCCAGCCTTGTTCTTTTCTTGCACTGTGCCCATTGTAGCAGCTGTGTGGTGGTGAGTGGCAGCAGTAAGTCATAAAGCAACAGAAACGTTTCCTCAGGCATCCTGAGGGAGTGAGGAGCTCCAAGGCAAACCACAGGCTCAGTGGCTGAGATTGCAGGGCTCCATCTCAACCCAAGGAACAGCCCTGCAGCCAAAGCCAACTCAGCACCATTTTTACCACTCCAACATTTTTGTCAGTCCTCATTCTTCTCACACAGGTAATCAGAAGTTCACACAGTGCTCTGCAGTGCTTTCCTCAGCTGACACATGGGCTGACACACACCCCCAAACCACTGCTCTCTGTCCCAGGGGAGGCACTGTAACAACACCTTTTCCTCTGGCTTCAACCCACAGCAGCTAAAGTCAACACTTCCTCTCTCTAGCTCTTCCCCTGGATCCCCTCCAAACTATTCTTTTTTGCTTTTTCACAGTTTCTCTAAGCTCCAAAACAAAACTCGAAGTTTTAGCCCATTGCTCAAAATATAAAACCTATTGGTCTGTGTCAAATCAGCTGCTTGATCACCATCATAGTGCTAATTAGCTATTTGGTTAACTGTTTCTGAACAGCAACCATGTGGGACTCTCTTCCATCAGGATTTAAGACCAGATTCCTATCTATTGTCTTGGCTGGCAGAAATGGGCTGTCCATGAAGTTTTTCTGCAGGTGAGGTGGCTTTGCTATGCAGAAATGAGTTCCAGAAGTGCAGCTATGCCAACACTGTTTTTACCATATTTACCAAACCAGAAAGGCACCGTCTGCCTGGCTTCTCTATTGTGTTTTTAAAAGACCAGGCTAAACAAAAACACCACATAGGGTTATATTTGGCCTCTAGTCCATCTCTCCTCAAAAAGTCTGACACTTCCACAACCCTGTAAACACTTCTGTTCCCCTGCATCCATCAGTGGTGCTGTTTCAGTGGCAGTTTCTCCTTTTCCAAGCAGAGGCCATTCTGTCTCAGTTGTTGCATTTTGTACATTACTCCAAGCAGCCTCTGCTAGTTTAATGTACTGATATGCCCCTGCAACTTCTATCAATCAAAGGTTACAGCAGCAGCTCCTCAGAGCAACACCAAGAATCACTTCCCATCCAATATTTACTAGTATGTTACTACAATATTTACTACTGGTGGGTTCCTCACCTTCCCAAGGCATCTTTTGAACCTGAAGAATCAGACATCCTTAGTTCTGTAAGAATGACCTTTTGTGCCAAAATTAACTAAACAGGAAAAGATCAATCTTTGGTCAAGGATGTTTCTCCCTATCACTCCACATACAAAATCAGATTAATTTGTGTAATCATATATTTTTAAATTCAATCTGCATTTAATGATTTTTCTTATCAGCCCATGGACATGGGCGTGGAAATTTTGAAGAGATGTGTTGTATGAATTTATCTGATCACTCAGAATCCATCCATGAGAGCATACAACAACTTAAGGAGGGTGTGTCAAAAATTAGAATTGGTAATGGGATTTGGTTAGATAACTTATTTGATAAGTGAAATTTAACATCATGGGAGAAAGAGTTTTTAAGAATGAGTTTATGCATATTAGTCATCATAATAATTGTGCTGATAATGATGCCTTGTTTACTCCAATACATTCAACAAATGATTAATAAAGCAATTAAGGGAGGCTTCAGGGCTCAAGGAGAGGGGAGAGATGTTAAGAGTGTGAATCCCGTGGGCCAAATCCATACAGGCCCAGGAGTGCCCAGAAATATACAGAAATAGCTAACTTTTGTTGGAACCAATCAATTCCCAACAGCTAAAACCTCATTATACTTGGACGTGGGTCCACTTATCCATTCTTATCCCCTCTCACCTTCCCACTTCACAAACCACCCAGAACAGACACAGGGAGCTGTCCATAACTGGAAGGGCCACACTGAGAACACCTTGCTGTGCTAGAAGACCTCCACAATATCCCTGACAACATGAATAGAGCTAGGAAGACAACTGCAAAAAGATAAAATTAAGAATTCTACCCAAAGGACGCTGGCAGCTGACACACTCCTGAATAGGATACCACCTCCCACTGAAGATTTTCCTCTGGCAGCTGGGCTGCTACTGCCTTGTTTTTAACTGTAAAATCCAAACAGTCCAAGGAGCAATCTAAAAATGAAAATCCAAACATCACATAATTGCACTGTTTTCTTCAGTTTCAAAGTGGAGGGAAGAGGGATTTCAGACACAAGTCCTGACAGTGCTGTTAGTTAGCTTACACTTCCTAGGAAAGGTCATTCACCTCCATGTGTTGTGTGTGCCAGTAGCTGTGCATCCCTTGTCTGTGTTACAAGTCAGACACACCAGTCCAGATTTGGAACCCTGGGCACTGAGAATTTCAGACTTTCTGTGCTAACAGGCACTGGCCCCCAAGCAAACACTGCATTGACCTGATGCTGTGGAAAAGGTTTCCAAAATTGAGTGACAGCACTGGGATTATGGGTGTGGAGTTTGAATAGAAGTGTGTGATATCACAGAGCGGAAAACTTAGAGTTTAAGGCTTTAGAATATAGCAGTATATATATAAAACAAGATGGAGGATTTAGGCCAGAGGCCAGTCCTTCTTTTTCACCTTCTTCCTCATGGGTCTGGGTGGTGTTTTGTAATTGGGTAGAAAAGTCCAAAGCATTGTGGGCCATGGGTGCTTGGTTATTGGGTTAAAAGTAAAAATAATTTAGGTGTCATTTCTTGGTTGGACAATTTATCCTCAAAAGGCCTTGTAGAGAGATAGAGACTGAGCCATTTTTTACTTTGTTAGCTTGAACTCACAACTTGTGAGGCTGTAGCATAGATAAGAATTAATAAACCTTTGAGTTGGAACACAAAGCATCTCTCAAGCATTTAATCCCAACTCTGGCAGAAAAGAAGATAAAAAAGCAACACAGATTCAGTACATCTGTGGAGATTCTCTGATGGAAATGGGTCACACACTTCCAGTCACAGACCTGCAAAACTGAGGCTGAGGCTGTCTGTGGGACTCTGGAAAGCATAACCAAGACATACAAATTGTACATCAAACTCCAGCACATGTGCACTGTGTCCTCTAAGGACCTGTCTTTAAGCCATCTGGATTAGGAGCCAGCAGTTTAATACACTGTTCTTGGAAGAAGTAATTGAGGCTCTTAAAGTTGGAATAGGAACACAGCACATTTTTTTTTTTCAACAGAATAAAAGGCACTGAGAGCACATTGAAGCTTCTCACTTTGGGCAATGATCTAGACATAAAACAAATACAACCACTGCTCTTCAAGCAGAACCCTTTTACCAGCCTTGTTATGTTTTAAGCCACAGAGACTTCATGTAGATGAAAACCTTTGCAGGCATCTCCTGCAGGGATATGCTTGATGGCAAGCATAAGTCATCTTTGATAAAGCTGTTTATCTATGCAGTGAGAGGAGAATGATCTAAAAACCAGGTACCTGAAGAGCATGATCTGCTTTGAAACACCCAGATCATGGAACATCTGTAGTCAGAGTCTCCTTCAAAAGCAACAATTAGATTCAGTGTCCTCTGCTGCTCAAAACACGAGAGCCTATTTCACATTTACTCTATTTATAATCATCTCAGTGATCATCAAGAGCCAGAACTGGCACAGTGGTTTCTGTCCATGCAGGAAAAGCCTGGCGGGAGTACCAAGGCCTGTGCCATGATTCAGCAAGGACAGAGAGGGCACAGTCACTCCAAAGTCTTGGCTGGCAGCAGAATGTGCAGAATGAGAGCAGCTCTGTTTGGAAAGGCATTCCCAACACCTTTTCTCCCTTTGGTGCTGCCAAGGAGACGAAGCTTTTCAAGGAGGGTGAACTCATTGAGTTCATGTTTGCAGGAATAAACTGGAAATCCCAAAGGGGCAAAGTACCAACATCACACTTCATCTGAGTAACTTCTGCCTTAAGGATATACACCAATAAACTGGTAACAAAACAGTACAACATACACACAAGCCAGCACAGGGAAACACACAGTTCTGGTAGTTTTAATCAGTTAAATACAGTTTTCAGATTCTTCCCTTTCTTCCCAAAGATTATAACAGTTTTGAAGTTTTCCTTTCCTGGGGACTTGTTCTCCATGAGCATGGTAAAAATAACTCCCCTGAAATCAGCTTAAATTTACAATGTATGCATTGTATAATGTGTGTGTTGTACAATAAGCCCTAAATATTTGCAAATAATTTAAAAATAATGTTATAGCTCTGTATTAAAGACTGAAAGTGACTAAGAGCAAGATCTGAAAAGGCTCAGTTGTTTCCAAGGCTGAATTCTTGCTTCAGTGGGGTTTAGTAATATCCCACTTGCAAGAATACAGCCTTGTGTTCTGTTCCCCTTAC
Source organism: Illadopsis cleaveri (assembly GCA_013399915.1). Lineage (NCBI taxonomy): Eukaryota > Metazoa > Chordata > Aves > Passeriformes > Timaliidae > Illadopsis > Illadopsis cleaveri. The sequence continues at coordinate 200,679 of VXBB01009990.1, read as the reverse complement.
TTTTGGGGCAAAAAAGGTCCCTATTGATTCAGAAGTAAAAGTCTTTCTTCTTTCTTGAAAGCTTCATTTATGAGAACGACTATAACAGGATGAATACTGTTCTCAGAGAGCAAAGGTTATTCCACTTCCATGATTAAAAGTTTCTTTCAGACAAAAAGGTGGGATGGCAAAATTTTGTTGTTAATGCCAAACTTTTCCATAAATATTTCCTGTGAAAACCTACAAACATGCTGCCATTTTAAAGATGATCAGTGCATTTTTAAACGTTGATAATAACATTGCTTAGATTAAACAGCGCTGTGCCAGAATGTATAAGAAAAAGACATTTTCCCTCAAAGACCTTTTGCCCAGTGCCCCTGCTCCAGATGCCCATATTCTGTGCTCCCAGGCCTCAGGTGCTCCCTGTGCCCAGGAGCAGCAGCCACTGCCCAGGGCTCACCCAGCTCCTCCCTGTCCTCAGGGCAGGAGGGTGTCAACTGAGCGTTCAGGTTACCCGAGGACTTGTTCCCAAGCACAAGGTATTCTGAAGGGTGAGATAACATGTGAGGTGCCAGACCTGCAGAGGACAATAATTCATGCTGATACTGAAGGCTTGGTAATTTTTATATTTGCTGTTATGTTTTAATTAATGTCAAAGCTATTTATGTTTAAATAATTTAGGCTGTTCAAAAAATCACGCTGAGAATGAACTAAGCATAGAAATGAAGCCTCTCAATCCCCCATTGCAGAAAATAATCTCTTTTGAAAATCATATGTAAACTGTTTAAATATGTCAGCAGGAGAAACTGCTCTTTCTTAACAAACTTTGGGTCGAATTTCATACCAGCAAGTGACTTGTGCCTACAGATCCTTTCTTTACTTCAACCCAGCATTAATTCCTCATGCCCAAAACTGTATATTTACTTTTGTTCAAGAAAATGATCAGATTGAAAAAAAGGTCCCTGTAAAAAAAAGCAGGACACATTCCAACAGTCTAAAATGTTTAAAGCTGGAGAAGTTATATATCTCCCATCATAAGAAAAGGCAGAATAAGTACACCCATCTACAAAATGAGGTAAAACCTCTCTTCTAACTAATCTGATGCAGAACTTCTAACTCTGTAAAATTTCTAAATATTGGGAATGAGCTCTCCAGAACAGCAGTGGACATAATTTTGTCAACAAAAAATATTTCCTGCATATTTCTTACTAGGAAAGCAATCTCTGGACTTGCTCAGACATCTCAGCTCAAGTGGTTCTTTGCACAAAGCACTGGTGTCAATTCCTTTGAAACACTAAATTCCTGGAGTCAAAACCAAGTGGAAAGTTTACCCTTAAAACAGCAGAGATGTATGAAAATGGAAACAGAAGGTATGAGGGAGGAGATCAGGAGGATGATAGGCACTGGCACTGTGGAGCTAAAGTAGAATTTATGTGTTTTCAAGTGACACCTCACAAAGTATCAGCCCAGAGCCAGTGTCACAAACCCAGAACAAACACAACAGCCTGACAGACCATGTGCCACTCTTTGCATTGGAGTTCCACAAGTAAGGGTTAAAATAAATCAGGGGTTAAATTCCCTCTGGGATAATTGTGTTCTACACTGACATCTAATTCGGCTGGCAAGACATGCAAATGTTTAACATGCTGGTAAGGGATTTTAGAGGTATTGCTTAGGCAATGAGAGCATGGCAAGGAATGAGACAGGCTGGACCACAGTCCCTCCAAGGTGCAGCTGGAAGTAGCATTTGTTGTTCCCTGCCCTGGGGTGGGTCCAGGTTTGGGTTCTGATCAGCCCTGCTCTCTCTCTAGCTCTGCAGCTGCTCATCATGGCATCCTCCCTGTGGCCTCAGAGGCACCACGACACAGCCCACAGGCATCAGTCCCCTCCCTGAGGCTGACACAGGGAGTAAAACCCAGGGTTAGGACACTTTCTGGGGCTCCTGGCCCTGCAGGACACAATCCAGCTGTGCTCATCTGCAGAAAGGCAACCCTGGCTACTCCTCAGTTGTTCACTGGTAGTGAAATACTGATGATACAAAGAAGTGACTAAATCTGTTGTATTAAAAAACAGATGCTGGGAACTTGGCAAGAGTCAGACCCTTGTGCTACAGTTAATGACATGATTCTCCATGGATTTCTCACAGTCCCATTCCCTGCTGCCTTTCAGACCAGCTTCCACATTATCACCCTTCTGCCCAGTGCACTGCCCCATGATGACATCCTCTGCATCAGCTAATTTTCAGCTTGCAAATGCAGGTTTCCTCCTAAATGTGGGTGGTCTTGGCTTATGTCTCAGCTCTGAAGGGCCTGGTCCTCATGTGTAGGGCACCAAAGCACTTGGCACTGTTCATGCAAATCCAATGCAGCACTGAATGGCTGTAGAGAGACCACGTGGAAAAGTGTTTTATCAGTCAGGTCTTGCTTATTGCTTGCAAGCCTACTGAGAAAACCTACTCTTTTACAGGAAGGATAAAATAAATCTGTTCAGGAGAGATTTTTTTCAGGTCTTATTAAGACTGGCTTTTTGTCAAAGGGTTTATGATAGACAAAATGCAGCTCAATCTATTGAGAGCACATCACCTGCTGGTTTGCTGAAAGATGCAGCCAAACCAACAAGTCTGTAACTCTAAATCAGCAGTAAAAAGAATTTCACTTGTGAAAATTCTTTGCCCAATAAGGAGGTACACAAGTCAAAATGAAGCAAAGCCTTTTGCTGAAAGTAGTTCTTCAGTAGTCACTGGAGTGCTGCTGCACTCTTACAGAGTCCTGACTATTTTCACTGGGAGAATTTTCTCATAGCTTAACATGGGATTGACATAACCCCAACAGCTGACTCAAAAAGGTAAGGCACAGACAGAAAGGGAGGTCAAACCCAAAGCTTCAGACATTCTTATTTGTTTGGTTGAGTTTTGATCCAGAAAGACAAGAAATGCGTGGACATAAAGCTTATATTCTCATGTGACAGAAGCACACCATCTTTGATTTAATCTAAAGCCCTCCTCTGCTAAAACTCTTTGTTTTAGCAAACAAAATGAGTTTCAGTTTGGTCAGATATCTGAGTAAAATCAAGTGTAAAGCATCAGATTGTCCCTGGCTCACCCTTACAAAAGAAATAGGCTCCCATTCAGGCAAACATCACTGAAGAGTGTATGAAACACACAGCAGATGTTGCCCAAGCACAGTTGATCATAAAAGTCCCTAAGAATAAGGAAGCTTTGATCCCTGTCTTCCCTTTTCCCATGAACTGAAAATAACAGCATTATCAGCAACTTCACAGTTGAGAAAAGTTTAAATATGAAATTAAGTACTTGTTTCTTAGTACTGAAAGCAATTCAAAATCCACTCTGTTTTTGAAGTTCTAATAACAGCTTTTAATAATACAGCAGGTATGTTAAGAATTATCTTAAGGAAATATAAAGATTATGTTACACTGTGGTATGACACCTTTTTATATTATTAGCAATGTAACTTCATGCATTTCAACTAAATACCTTTGTTTGAACATAATTTATCTGTAGATCTAGGTTGTTCTTCAGCTAATTTATAGTTAGCAAAGTTTAACAGTGTGGTTTCCTTCTATGTCCTTCAAATCAAAAGAGGCTGTGGAACTCCCACCTACCAAGGACAGGGAAACAAAAGAGCAAATGGACAAATGTAAGAACTGGGAAAATAAAAACTATCTGAAAGATTTCACTCCTAGTGGTCACCCAAGTCTGGCTGTAAATCAGAACAGATTGCAATCTGTATCTCTGTGACAAGACTGACAAGACCCAGTCTCCAAAACAAGATCAGAGATTATCTACATCACAAAACAAGATGTACTCGAGTCTTACGCTTCATAAGAAAAGCTAATCTTTATTAATTAGTTGTCAAGGAAACTCAGCCTTAGGAAAGCTATGAGTGATACACCAAGATCAGATATAAATTGCTTTTACAAAAGCCTTCATCATGATTGGGATAAACAAACAGTAAGCAAGGTAAAACTTGGCCTATTTCACAAGTCCTGCTGAGAAACAAACGCCACAGGGGTTCAAAAACAAACGGACAAAAAAGGAAATTAATTAGAAAAAGTTCAAGATACTGCAAATAACAATTATTACAGTTATTTCAGGCTTTCTGGCAGAGACCTGTTATATTACCTTATGGTGCCTGAATGATGGAGAGCTGAAAGTATCAGAGCAGCAAGAGCAGGAAGGAAAGAGCACTGCAAACACAGGGGCGAAGGGCCCTGCTCTTACCGCCTGCTGCGTGATGCATTACCAGAGACAGGCCAGCTGCAGGGGAGGAGGCCAAGGATTTTAGCAAGAGTCTTAAATTATTTCTTCACATCAAGTCAGCCTTCTAGGAGCACAAGCTGACTTTGGCTTCTTTTCCTCTTTTCAGAGCTGTGTGCGTACAGCACGCTGTCCCAGGAGTTCACCCCTCAGAGCCAAGAGGAGGCAGATGCACAGGGCCGCTGTCCCCCGGCACAGACACCGCGCGGCATCAGCGGAACGGAGCGGAACAAAGCCGGGGACAGCCCCGGGCC
>VXBB01009990.1:172459-196153 GCA_013399915.1 Illadopsis cleaveri | reverse complement strand
GCGGCCCCCCCCCGCCCCGCCGACCCGGCCGAGCCGGCAGAATGCAGCGGGCAGCGCTGGGGGGAAAGAGCTGAGGCTGCAAATCAGCGATTCCTGCACGGGGCTCGTTCCGCCATTCTCTGCTGCTTTTGGAGGGCGAGCGAAGGAAGAAGAAGAGGGAGAGGCACAAAAATTTTCGGGCATCTGGTTGATTGCACTAACAGGGTGTTATAGCTCTGTCACACTGGCGGCAAAGGCAGAAACAAAATCCCAACCTGCGGAGTACAGCAGGGCCATGGCTGCCCATCTCCACAGCAACAGCTCCGGGACTGCAGGGGCCCAGCCCTGGCTGTCCTCCACAGACAGGATTTGTTCTTTGAGCTTTATCGGGGTGCAGTGGCTGATCACAGCAATGTAAGAGTGCCTACGTTATGTGTATTACATATTTACATACATTATTATGTGTATATTGTTAGAGCAGCCCAGAATGCCTAGCTTTGCTATAAACTTATAAAGGGAATTCTACAAGTAATTTCCATGTTCATTCAGGAACCACACGGCATTACCTGTAAGATTATTAAATATTCTATTGTGGATCAGAAAACGATTTCATTTTATAAATGAGTGAAAAGTAATCAAATAGTTTGATTCTTCAAAAGGTAGAATTGAAATAAGGTAGCATTTATGTATCTTCTCAAATGAATGAGCCAGCTGTTCCAAACTCAACTAAACTAAACTAAACTAAACTAAACTAAACTAAAATCCCTACAGCTGATTCAGGAGAGTTAATTTCAAAATTCAAAATTAATTTCAAAAGATTTATTTTTCTTGTGCCAGCTGCAGACAAAAGCCAAAAGCAGGGTGGCAGCAGGGTGGGAGTGATGCCTTAAGTTTGAGCTTTCATATTTTCAGATTCTGTGCTGCCCAGGGGTGCAGTTCTGCGCCTCACATTCAGTGTCACTCAGCTATTTTTACAGAGCAGATAGACAAAACAAATCCTTTTCCTGCTGAAGACCCAAGGACAACTTTCAGGCCCAAACGCACAAACAAGGGTGGCTGAAGAGAGAAAACAAGGATGGGACCTCACAAACTGAAGCTGTAATTGGACAATTAAACCCCAATATGCAGATGGACCAAAACTTATAAAAGTGTGAGACCTCATGACCATTGGTCCATTTTGTGACCATTTTGGGTCCACCTTGGGTGTAGCCCTGGTCAGGCTCTTGTCCTGCCCAAGGTGTATCCTAAAGGCCTTTCAGTAAATACCTACTTTATTCTCCAGCTCTGTCCAGTCTCTGTTTCAGATCAGCCTGCCCAAAGCATCAGTTTCTGGTGACCCAGATGGCCCCAAGGCATCAGGAGCACAGGCCTGGCAGGAATGGCTCCATGCAGGCTCAGTTCTCTTCCTTACCCAGGCACAGGAGCAGCTTTTGCTGGGCCATCAGTCCCTGAGCTGTCCCCCCTCACTGTGGGCAGGAGAGGTGCCTGGGGTGATGCAGCAGGGGCTGCACCTCCTGAACAGACACTGCCTCTGAAGACATAATTGTCTTCATGGTAATTGGTGACAAATATGTAAAGCCACCTGTCTCAAGAGTCTCCTGAAGCTAGAATGAATCTTTTTATCATGGGATGTCTGCCAAGATTCTATTCCCAGGGCATTATGGCATTTTAGTAACTGAAATCTAGAATAAAGAAAACAACAGAGGGATTCCATTTATTAGACAGCACAAAAGATTGACTTTGAAAAGATTTTATTACTCTTACACTTGATTCAAACTATCTCCATGCCTTCCCATCATTTTATTCACTTCCTGATATAGAGGTCTCTAAGACTTTGAACTCATGGAACTTAATTCTCATGAAAATACATAAAGAATATCCCAAATACCATTTAATGGCATATATTTGCCATTTAAATGTCAAAGTAAAAATTGAAACACATATATATATATATAAACTAGAATTTGAGAAGCAGACAAGAATTCAATCCTTCTGTATACTGCAACAGCTTACCCTCACTATGACACACTGTGAAGTGAAAGACTTTCTTCCTTTCCTAGAACTGCAGAAATACTCATTTCTACATTTCTAACCCAATCTTAACTTGTTAATTTCTGAATATTCATCTGAAAATACATCAAATTTGTTGATTTTGTTATTGTTGCTGCTGCTTTTCAAAATACATTTATTAAAACTTTGGGTTCTTTATACTATTGGTTATTTTCTTCTTAGATTATTATATTTGACCTCTTTAATAAGCCTCTGGGAATACAGAGGGCTTGATGCTCACCTGCTACGAAGAGACTTGTTGAAGTTGTACTGAAAAGTGGCCACATCCCAAGTTTGATCAGAAAGTTGTCTATTGAAAATGCTAAATCTCAGCCAGTAGAGAGAGCCCTGCTCTGCAAGCAAGGCTTGTCTGAGGCCCTCCAGGAGCACAAAGCTGTTTTTAAAGTAGAATTTGTTAGCACCAGGAAGCAAAGATGCTCATGAGACTGCACTGAGGAGGAAGAGCACTTCCTCTGTTTTACAGGAAGATCACATATATATCCAGGTAGCATTTCACTCAGAGTGAAACTTGCCTCCTCAACCTGCCAAGTGTATCTGTGCACGCCTACCATGGGAGATTTCCAAGAGTAACAGATTGCTCATTAGCCCCTACCTATTTAGCATCAGTGTAGAAAATTGGCTCAGCAGAGGGGTTTGACACAGAGGAGTGTTAGAGGAAGCAGGAGCAAGGCTGGAGCAAGGCTTGCCTGAATTTCCACCTTCAGTCTTGGCAAGAGAGGAGTCTGAAGAGAGAATCAGTATTTCACCTTATTTTTATGTCTGTAATCTGAAAGATGCTGCTTCAGCTGTGAAGCAGCTCAGCTAATTATCTGAAACACCTCCAAAGGCTCCAGCTCCAGCAGGCTGAGGTGCCAGGAAGAAGGCTGACCTAGCCAGGGAGTGCTTGCAAGGCACTGTTCATTATTTTAATCTTCTTGCATTTTGCATAAAACCACAAAACATTGTCATTGACAACTAATCTGATGCAAATTCCTGCCTTGTCTCCTGAGATTTTCATTCAGGCAATAACTCTTGTGGGGTCAAAAGTTGAACCTAAGACTATGTATAGGCTCTGGTAATGTTTAACTTTGTGGTGTGGTTTAATCATACAGATTTTCATTCCTCATGTATAGGCTGTGTACAGGGTGAAATCCTTTTCTCAAGGAGCACTATTTAAGTGCTACCAGATTGCAATCATGTTAATTGAAACTCTGTTTATCTAAGTACTTACATACTCATCTGTATGACCTCAGTAATGTTACTGGAAGTTTCTCAGCAGCAAGACCTATTCTAGCTGTGCAGGATTCCGTCTCTGAAGGCAAAAGAAAAGTGTGATTCCCAAGCAGCCTGAATGCTTTGGAACACAGCCAACAATGTCATCATTCTGGTGATTTGGGAAACTGTACCAATGGCCAAGAGGTACAAAAGGTCACCTTGCAGGAAATCTTGATCTCAACACAACACAAACTTTGATTACACAAAAGCTGACCAAGACTTTCAGGATTTCCCCTGCACTTTACCTGTAAGCAAACCATTCTTCACTCTTGGATATCACTTTCCATGTGTACTTTCTTAATGGGCCAAGTTTGTTGGTTGGTCAGTTGGGTTTTGGGTTTGGGGGTATTTTTCTGAGTTGGACTTGGTCCTTGTGGAGGGTACAAATAATGTGTGTTGTCACACACAGAGGTGCAAAATGTAACAGATCCTAATGGCCAAGAAGTCAAAGTGATTCTCAGTTAAACATCTGAGTAAATGGATATATTTGTTAATTCCTGTCAATGGATGCATTATAATTGTAGCCATTGTTACCTTTTTAACCATTGTTATATTTTAGTGGCTATTCCCTGCAATGTAAGTCATGGATCTGTCCTGCCTTAAAATTGACAGTCATCAATATATATTGAAATAAGTATTAATTGCAGATGTTAATAATTTGGATACAGGATTTGCTTCCACTCCTAGACTGATAATAGCATTCTTGAAGGGAGGATGAAGACAACCCAGCTCCTGCAGCAGTATTTCAGATGAGCAAGAGTGTGTTTGCATCATCCCTTTTAATGTACATACATGCAGGCAGGCTGATCAGGAATTACCTGGCTGCCATGAATTCCAGTTTCTATTACTCTCAAAGATGCATCAGTGCTTCAGAGACTCTGTCTTCTCATTATTCAGACAGTTTGCATACAAGGCAATATTAGCTTTCCTTTTTTATATCCTTAAGCCTCTTCCAGGCAAAATGAATTCCTTCCTTGAAGCAGTCAGAGCTTGTCTGACATCTTGTTTCCTGACCCAATAACTACAATTGATCCAAACCTCATTCCTTCTTTCAGTCAACAGTCTTTTCAGGCTAATTTCACTCTTCTGGTATGTGAACTCTCAGCATTTATTTGCCTTTGATACAGAATTGGGTATCTCCTGTACCCTCATTTGGGATCACATTCCTTCCCATATTACAGCATTTATTTTCTGCATGAAAACTGCCCATTGCCATGCACTGTACAGCTTTTTTGGTTTAAGAAAGTACAATGTAACTGTCTGGGATGAGGAATTCCCAATCCTGATGATTTGCCATACACTCTGCAGCTTAATTCAGTATTGGGACACAATGTTTGAAGAGGGAAGCCATTGCAAGGATAAAATGTGTGAATTTCCATTCTTCCTTGTATCAAAGGTATTAATGGAGAATTTAACTCTGGCCATCATATTGCTTGTCTCAGTAGAAAATGCACTTCAGTCAAGGCATGCTACTTTCTCTGGACAAAATTTAGAGTTTGTGGTTACCTCAGCTGAAAAGTATTTGTCTACAGCTGCTCCAGTCCCCCTGAAAGCAAAACCTTCACAGAGGCATTTTATACATGAATCTATGCTCTTAAAACAGCTGTCTTTTTAAAAGCACTTAAAAACTCCAGGAAAATTTCATTTTGTATTTTTGCAAGAACAAATACTCACAGCACTGACTGCAATACCCATTCTACATGCCAATACAACCCAGGGGTTGTTACAACCACATCTGCAATCATTCAGATTTGTTGTTTTGCATATTAAATGAGGCACTAACAAGCCTCTTTAAGTTTTCAATGAGGAGGTGTGTATTCTGGTATTACTTGCAGAGTTGTTACTCAGGTAGTATGGGTTGCTGCAGGCGTTACTGTAAGATCTAAGGTGACATTCTGGGATTGTCACTTTAGCTCCAGCTCAATGCTGTCCTGGTTTAATTTATGCTACAAGAAGTTCATTAACTAAACACTGACAGTTGTCTTCAGCCAGTTTTGCAGGAAAGGAGTTCCCAGGCAGCTGAAATGTTCTGTTTGTTCCTGATACTTTTTGTTGCTATTTAGAAAGCTGCAGCATCAGTGCACAGAAATCCCAGAGTACAGGGTGGCCTCGCTGGCCAGGAGGTTGGAACCTCCACACACTCACAGGCTGCCAAAGATCAGGTTAAGATACCTGTGTGGCATCTGCCTGCCTGACAGCTGAGCATGCTTCAAGAGCACATTCCTACACCACATCATACAGATTAGATGACAAACAACTGATAAACATGTGTTTAGAACAGCTCCATGTTACAGTCATTCCTAAATTTTTAGGAAAAAACTGAATTATCCACATAAACCTAAAATACCCACAGTCATTATTCAGCCAAATATGTTACAGTCAAGACGTGGCCCCACGCAGCAGCAATGTTACAACTGCACACAACAGAACCAAAGCTTCTGCAGATAACAAGGGACATTTCCAATGAGAAACATTCTGACTTTCCAAGGGCATGTCCATTCAGCAGGGTCCCTGCCTCTGTTAAATGTCTGGCACAGGTCCAATTGGAATTAGGACTTTTTTTTTTAGATATCTCTGCTTTTTCATGAACATTTTTCCTTAGAAATCTCTGCTCTTTCATGCCCTTCCCCTCTTGAAGGGAAAAACGAGCTGGCCCTCTGAGCAGAATAACCAGACAGCATCTTACTGCTCATTTCACAGGTATCTTACAGGTGCCAAGGCTGAGACTAACAAAGATTAGCCCAGGAAAAAGACTGATGGTCACAAAAAAGGAACTAAACCACAAAATTTAGGTGGGAACCTAAAGTTTCGGGTAGGTGAATATCTAGTGAGATGCATGCAAGACCTAAAACTAGCACAAATGATTTTCTAAGTCAGAACTAAAGTTCCTTCAGAGAAACACGTAAATTGTGAACAAATTCTTCAGTTCAAGTTGTGTAAATGTGAGTTTGGCAAGTTGCTTGAAGAGAAAACCAGCAAAGTTTTGTTCAGACCCAAAGTCAAAACGTGCAAATCTAACAAGGGACATGACACAGATTTCTGAGCAGAATTATGGCCAAGGAGAGAGAAATGTGCAACACTTTGGATTCAGAGTCTGATACAAATTTAGGATGTTCCACAGCTGTGCAATGCTGCTTCCTACGACAGCAGCAGCAGGGCCCCCAAAATCTCTGTGTGCAGCTGGTGACACAGCCATCCCTGCTCAGGCACACACTGGCCTTTTAACGTGGCCAGGAACTGTTCAGCTGGTATTAGTGGCCTGGAGCTTTGGTTCAGAGAGAACAATAGGTGTACTATTTTAGAGGCATTAAAGGTATTAGTGGCAAATCTGCATCGTGCCTTGTTTACTGCAGTACCAGTGGCATTAGAGAGGAATTGGAAGTGACTGCAACAGGCTGCCTGTTTTGAAATGCTCCATGTCACATGAAAACATGATTCTTATTGTGATCATTATAAACAGCAGTATTAATCAGCACCTTCTGGTTTTAAAATCAAAGGAAGCAAGAAGATGCTTCCATAAACTTTGTTGTCACACTTCTCAAAAAAACAACTAATTATGTCACACTTTGTTGTCACACTTCTCAAAAAAAATAACTAATTATGGCTCATTTATATGGTTTTTCATTCAATAAGGAGCTACACTTTGATTTCTGCATATTTACAGTCAAAACCAAGTATTTTCATACCAAGTGAATAGTCACATGGAATATTTTAATTAGAGAATTACTTAAGTGAGAAAAACCAGCAGCTCAGACCCATTGTCACACGTTGACAACTCCAATACCTGTTTCCATTTCTCTTGGGACAATCAAAGAATAAAAACATCAGGCCTTTAAACTGATTATTATGGGAGATAAGAAAATTGATGGGCCAAGATGTAACAACCAACCTCCTAAGATCAGATGTGCATGCAATTTTGTGTCTGCTTGAAAGGCACCATGATGGAGTTGTGTGCTGCAAACTCAGACCTGTGCTAGGGAGGCCTTAACCCAGACACACACAGGGGCAGGCAGAGGGTCCTGAGCTCCTTCCTACCAACTCTGCCCCACAGTCTTGCCCTCAGCTCTAAGGAATTTATGCTATTTTTTTTTTTTAATTTACAGGTTTATGCTATTTCCACTTCTTCCTGTTCCTCCCATCAGCAAAGGTGGTGATACAACTTCCAGAGGAAGACAAGAGGCCCCACAGTAACTCTCCCATAGCAGCATTTATCTCAAGGCCAAGGGCAGGTTTATTGCTATTTGGCCCAGCCTACAGGGGTTTTTTCAGATGAGGGTGATACTTTTAAAGCTCCCAGGCATGGACACAGGGATTTTGGTAGCTAAAATCCTATTGAGAAACATGGCTGAGGCCTCAGACTGCATTTCAGGCTATTTGGGTCATTGTAACATGTATGCTAAACATCAGAGTGCAGCGTGGTGTGCACAGGACCTCTGAAATGCAGCTCTAGATACACTGTATGTTGGCCAGCTCTTAGTTAAGGGCTTTCTACTTCAAGAAAACTTAACAGAAAACAATGAAGAAACTGGCATTAGAATGGTGTTAATTTTTCCTCCATTTCAGACAGAGTTTGACCAATTTAGCTGACTGTTAGACTGAAATCAATGAATGCAGAATGAATTCACAGACATGAACTGGCCTTTCTCAAACGGAAACCAACAGAGGTGGCACAAAGCTGTTGCATTAAAATGATTCAGGATGAATTCAGTAATCATCAGAACACAGTTGACAGCTAACAGTTTTACTCAGTCCTGTTTTCCTCAAGCTGATGACTGTAGATGACTGGTCTTTATAGAAAAATACACTCTCATAAGTGCTGAGAAGTGTATACTCTCCCACGTTCAAGGAGGATATTTACATACACTTCAGCAGCATGATTTATGCTAAAATATTTGAAAGTCAAGGCCTGTCATGTGATAAAACAGCAAGAATGCAACTATGATGAGTCAATAGCCATATCCCAGTAACAGAGGAGAGCCTTCTCGTTGTGTTTTTCCTGTCTCTCACTTTTACCTCTCAAAGAATGCAGTGTTTAGAGAAACAATGTAATTCAGAAAAAACTAAGTAGATATTTTCAATCCAAAAGTAAGCAGCTTTTTAAGACCAGTTCTGTACAATGTCCCCAAGGAAGGCTGCTGAAACTGGGGTTCACTTCCTTAGGAGGTTGAACAATCAGGAGGTTGCAGGTGCTAATTGTAGCTATATATCTTAGGACCAAAATTAAGCTTTTTCTCATATTTATTTGGACAGCAGTTGCTCTCCACAGAGCAAGAATGCAGAATGATTCACTGCTGCCTTTCCAAAGCAGCTGCAGTCCTGCAGCTTTATCAAGAAGCAGTTTGGCATGCAAATGTGCAAGTGACAACATAATGAGAATTTGGAATTCATCACACTACAGTTATTCTATTCCTTAAGCATTTCTCTTCTAAGTTAGCATAATTCTCTATGGAGCTTCAAATTCTAACATTTTGGATCTCAGAACAATCCAATATTCTCTAATCTGATTTAACTTTCATTCCTTTGACCCACACTTCTCCAAATCATCTCTGCATTTCCCAGTGCAGCTTCTACCAAAAGCTGCAGCCCACGCTGTGACCCTGAGCAGGGTGACAGCCACAGCTGGGACTCAGCTCTCACACAGCTATTGCAGCCAACAGCAGGCAGCAGCACTGCCTCTCTCACAAAACTTACTTAGGCTCACAGAAAAAGAAACTGTCCCCCAGAGAGCTGCATACCCACCACTGAATACTAGATATTTGGTCTGGTGGTTCCATATGAACTTACACTTATTGGCAACAGTTTATACTGTATTTTGCATCTAAAATATTTGAATTATGTTAGTGTTCAATTGCTCGATTTGGCACTTTTGAAATACAACAAACTTCAGGAAATCTTAATAAAATCTGCAGTGAAGACTTAGGTTTGTCTAATAAAATGCATCCTTCCACTGCTCACAACTCCCTGTTGATGGATGTAGCTTACACCATAAATTTCATGTTTTCCATCAAATAAGGATCTCTCAAATCCATAACAAGTGTTTATTTTTTATGGTAGCTACAGACAAGCACCGTCTACAAATCAGATGTTAACACAGCAAAGCAAACTGCAAACCTGGTGAGTGCATTTGCTTACTGGGCATCAGTTCTCAAGAAAACTACTTTCTACACTCCTGCACAAAGCCTTCAAATCCAAGTTTCTCTCTCGTCAAAACAAAACTAAACCAAACAAACAGGAAAAGTTTGAAAGTGCTTACCTTGAAGAAGCTCCGAAGAAAATACATTATGCTTAGCATTTTGGAGGGTTTGAAATGAAGAATTGTTCAATCTTTAGAACATCCAAGGCCTGGGTGAATTCCTACACTCCTGCTGTGTCTTTAGTTACTTGCTTTCTTGTTGCTATTTTGGACAGTCTTAGTACAAGGGAAGCATATGAGCCATGCCAGGAGCTTATGCTAAGGAGTTGCATAACAATTAGGGCTTATCTGTGCTGCCTGTGCAGTGCAGCAATGCAAACAGGTTTGTTCACAGTTTACTAGCCCCAGAACACTTCCACTAGGCATGCCCAGAATGATGCCATTGTATTTGCTAAAGAAACTAAAGCTATTTGTGAGTGCTTCTAAAAGAACTGGAACTACAAAGGACAGCACATGTTCCCGTACATCCCCCCCAGCTTTTGCTTTTGCCAACTCCAAGTTCACCCAGTGAGTATTAGGCTTGCTGCAGCGTTTAAAAGCAAAGGCTCCCACACTGGGAGCTTCCCAGTCCCTGTCTTTAAAGGTAAGGGAAAATTGCAGAACGAGTCTTTTGAAGTGCAGAAAAGTAAATGTAATTTCACTTTCATCTTTTTTCTCACTTAACATTAAAGTCCCTTAAAATTTACTTGTGCTTCAGTAACACTCAGCAACACAGAGATGCAGCTTATGTCACGTAGCAAAGAATCCACTGACACTGAGTGGCCAGGGCTGAGAGTTCTGCACAGTCTCCTCAGGCAGTGAGTGCACTTAGAATTAAAGACAGCTCCAGAGTGGGAGCACATTCTCAGAGGGGGTCGTTCTGCAGTACAGCAACTCTCAGGCACAGCCTGGCACTGCAGGCTTTCACTTATTTTTTAACCTAGCTGTGGCTTATGTGTGAACTACCAAAATCCTTCCAGCAGGAAGAGGTGTTTTAAGGAGTAATTCCAGAGTAGATTTTGATGCTCCACACTGCTGGCACAGGGAAGAGAAACAGAGCAATGTGCAGTGCCCCCAGCACAGCAAGGTGGGAGGGGTTGCCACGGTGGCCCGGCCCTTGTTCACAGCTGACAGCAGCTCTGAGGTTCCATTTGCTCTTTGACTCGCCCTGTGCCATGCAGGATCTCTGGGCCATCACCCCCCTGAGCACAGCCCCACTTGGGGTTTGCTTTAGGTTTTGCTTTGGGTTTGCTGTGCTGCAAACCCCTCTGCAGCCCCCAGCAGCCACTCTTCTGGTTAGTCCACTGCACACAGGAATGTTGCTGTTTGGGTAGTACATGTAAATCAGACTTTTTTCAAGCAAAAATCAAATATTTTACAGCAGGAAGCCATAAGTGGCCACGTACACAATTTTTCTGCCATTGTGGGAACTGCATGAGTTAAGCATACAGAGTCACACAGAAGGGCACACCTAACTTGTTAGAAACCAGGGCAATAATTTCTAAATTGCAACACAAGGCATAAATACAATATCACCCGTGGTTTGATCTGCCAAATGACAATGCTGCTTCAGCGAAGTTTGGTCCTGTCAACTCTTATGATTTCACAGACAAAAGGAGTGTTTTACCCTAAATCTTAGCTCTAAAACATAGGCATATGTCAATATTATAGACACACAGCAATCTTTAAAAGTAAATTTTTGGCCCAAATTATGGAAGGAAAACTCCAGATAAAAATTCTAAAAAGTCTCAAAATAACTAAAAACCCAATGTTAGTTTTCAAAAATTCTCTTTGGAGGAAAATGGGCCTGGCTCATGATTTTTCAATGCTTTGATTTGTTAATATTTAAGTTTAAATAATTTTGAAAGATTACTTTTTATGATTTATTCTAAAATTACTCTCATTCTTTTAAAACCTGCTCATTTAAGAAGTGGCAGGCACACTTCTATTTCCTGCATGCCTCCCCTGGTATTGATTCAACAGGTTGTGCTCATAAGGCTCAGGTGAAACATTCTTTGCCCAAGCCCTGACATCAGACTCTGAGCACAAGGAAATGCCCACTGAATAAAGTCCAGCTCTGTGATGCCTTGGGATTTATTTTTCACAAATGAAAAGGAAAATAAAGCTTTATTCACATTTGAATTAGGGGTTTTTAATAAGAATCTATGTATGTTGAAAGGCAGGGTTTTGCTGCCTAATTTTTATCTACAAGTATTTCTAATTGACACAGAAATGTCTCTGACAAATAACATGCCAAAGCTGGCCACTGCCCAAAGGACTTGACTCCCCTTTCCACTGGTTATCTCTTCTGAAATTAAAGTTCAGCTGCCCATCTTTACCCTATTCTTCCATGCTTTACTTGTTCATGGGCTAGAAATAAGCATATTCCTTCTGTAAATCAGCTGGGACCATTCCCTCAGACTGGTGCATTTCTTGGGCTGATTCAATTCACCACACAGTATGTGCAAATTGCACAGTATTCTCTTAATCTGCAATTCCTCGAAGACAGTTGAATTCTGCTGGTCAAAACTCCTGGAAAATTGCAACAAACTTTCTAACAATCAGACCTGTGTGATTCTGCTTTTTAGCAGATCGTTATGGAGCTACCTAAGTCCTTTTACAGCCCTGAAAAACACTGGCTGAAGCAGGTGCCCTGGTGTTGGGTGGAGGTGGGGTCTGAGAGGGGAAGGGGCTGCTCTGTGCTGGACACAAACCCCAGCCCCAATTCCCTTAGGCCAGTCAGGGGAGAGGTGGAGAAGCTGGGAGTGAAAGAGGGAACATCAGCCTTGGGGGGAACGAGGTAGAGGTGGGGGAAGGAGTTTGCACTTTGTTGCTCACCATATCTCACCATTTCCCCCAAAGCTGACTCTGTTTTGCCCATAATGGTAATTTTTAAGTGTCTTTATCTCAACCCATGAGATTTTCCATCTTATTCTCTCCCCTGTCCTCTTGAGGAGGGGGACATAAAGGGTGGCAGGGTGGGCAGCTGGCCCATGTCAATCCCACCATGTATTATGACTACACACAAACCTCAAAGCATTAGAGAGAACCTGCAACCTGACTTAGTCTGGGTTACAACATGTGCAAACACCTAAAAGATCTTCTTTCCCCCTTAATCCTACATCTGATGAAGTCCTTGATAGTAACTTTGATTTGTAAATGTATTAAAAGCTTTCTGATGCCCAAAACTTCACATTTTCCAGAATGCCAGCTTCCTGCTGATGGACTGGCTGTCTCACAGCTTTTCATAGCTAGCCTCTCACAGTTTTATCCCCTCCCATTAAAAGCAAACAATCTGGAGTTCACTACTCTGCAATCCATTTTCAGAGTGAGGAGTTTATCACTCACCGTGAACTTCACTTGCAAAACTGTGGCAATGATTTTTTCAGTGTATGATTCTGAGGTTTCATGTGGTCAGTGAGGATTGATTCTCTTTGGAACAGGCACAGAGCTGTTAATCCTCAAGTGCCCAAGGCCAACTACTGTTGACGTTTTCCTTACTGATACACTATCAAAATCCACATGCCTTTTCTGCTTTATAAAGAACAGCAGCTGAAAACTATCACTTGACTTAGAACAAAATATCTTTTTTGCTTTTTACCACCACAGCCAAAAGCGACTATTTAAAGTGACACTGCCTTCAGTAGCAGCAGTAAATGCCTGAACCAAAAATACCTGTCTAAACCTTGCAGAACACTGAGACTAGGATTCTCTGGGGGCAGACCAGTGACACTGAAACTCCACTACTGCACCAGTGGAAGGCTTTTCTTCCCCTCATTTCAACTACTTGATTACTTCACGTACCCTTAACTTAGTTTGACGTAGTTGGGTATTCTGTAGATTGTCAGGCTGCCTTCCAAACTAGCTAAATGTTGGAAAATATGTTGAAGTCATTCCAGCTTTTATGTCTGCAAAGGTCAAATGTGACAAGACTTGTGTGCATAGGGCAGAGCTTAAAGTGAGGATGGAGACTGAGCCTGCCTTCTTGCCTCTTCTCAGAGCACCATATTCCCTGTAAGATTCCTTCCCTGTAAGATTGCTCTATGTTGCCTTTCCCTTGGAAGACAAAGCCTAGAGATTTCATTGTTTTCATGTCAGTAAGGACATAACTATACTCTATTCAATAAGGCATTAAAAATGGCTCAGTGGAACATTAATTTATATCCACAGACTCTCAGGTTTTGAAATACTGCAATTTGAAATCAAAGGCTCCAGGAGTGAACACTTTAGGCTGACCTGGGCAGAAGGGACATGCTGCAAGCAGCCATCACTGAGCGTCTTCACATGATGATTGAAGTGACCAAACAGGTATTCTGATTTCTGAAGGATCATGGCAGACACTTTCATCTCCACTGTAATTGCTTATTTTCCCTCAGGCAGTTCATTTGATTACCATTATCATAAAAATACACCTCTTGATGCAGCCTAACATGTTGGTTCAAGGACTCTTCAAATCCTTCTGAATTTCCCTCCTGTAATCAAAGCATTTAAGTTTTCTGTCTTCATAGAAGGTAAGAGATTCTGAGTTTATAATGGAGCACTGAGCTTTTGGGAGCTGAGACAGCTATTTCTGTGCTTGATCACAGCCTCAGCTCTCAGCTGGATGAACATTTGTGCTGCTAAACCAGAAATCCCTGGACACCAACTGGCCACCACTGCCCAACAAAATCCCATTTCTTAGGGACATCAGCTACTAACTTAGACCTTCTCAGACAGTGATGTAAATGATAAGACAGTTTAAGAGTGGGTTTGAATTATAAGCTTCTGAAGAAAAACAATAAAGGAAATCTCAGCAGCAAAAGTCATGGATCAAAGCCTGATTGTAATTCGTTCTGTCAGTGTATGGGGAGTTGCTGGTGCTGCCACAAGGAGGACTCTCACTGCTGCCTCTGCCTCCTCAGGCCCCTACCCACAGGGGCATCAGGCAGATGAAGGTATTTTTTCTCCAGTTTGGTACTTCCACTCAAGACTGAGCCCAGGCTGTGAGACCCAGAAGCCTTGTGATGAATCTTGCCAGGTTAATTCAGAGCTGGTTGGATCTCTGAAGTTCTTTTCTAAACTAGAGGCATAGGTAAGACAGAGTTAGATGCTTCTTAGCCTAATCCAATGGGGAGCTCTTACTATGGGTTTAGAAATTATCTTATTCATGTCCATGTAAAAATCCCTTGCAAAAAAGAGCTAAAATGAGCCACTGGTCAAAAGTTGCCTTTCACCCTAATAAAGCCAGTGAAATGAACTGCAAACAGATTTTCTAGAAGAATTGACTGAGTTCAGAGGAAGTCCAGAGTAGAAGTACTGAGATAGCAAGCTGTAATTCTGCCCTAAATACCTTCTGAATAAGTCAAACAAAGGGAGGGCTAAAAGCAGGGTAGCAGTAGGCTTCTGTGATTTTTTTCCTGTGCCTGGAGAGAAGTCCTGCTGGTAGTCAGCTAGTAAGAGGCAGCATGAGTGTCTTCTCCACCCACTATTCTCCAGAATCTCCCAGCCAGGTGAATGGCAGAGGGGTGTTTGTCACGTGAAGATGATGAAAATGACAGGGCATAATGAAGCAGAGTTCTGGTATTTTTATTCTCAGAGTTATTCAGGAACTCATGACAACTGTCTCAGAGTTATAACTGTTACATCAGACTCAAGTGTGCCATCAAAACCTTCTCTGCCTGGATGGATGTATTACTGTCACACAAATGAGAGCACCAGCCATCACCCCAAATCTACCCTGCATTGGACATGAAATCCATTTTTGTGTCTTTGCATCCCCCCGGGTACAGAGGAAGTGCTGGCACCTGCAGGAAGGTGAGAGGCAGTGACACAGCAGAAGTGATAATGCTGCAGTGTCAGATGTCAAGGCAGCAGGTACATGGACACAGAGACATAAAGCAGCAGTAGGTATTATCAGTCTGATGGGAGGCTGGAAACCAAGGCAGCCAATACCAAGGCTGCTAAAAGATTGCTTTCAGATCAGAGTCCTTGTCCTGTTTTGAGGGCTGGACTGTTCTGAAATCGATCAGAGAAAGCCTTTAGGGAGATTCAATAAGACTGTGAATTAGACAATATTCTTTCATTAGGTGATATATTCTGGTTAGGACAATGTTATTATTTCAAAGGCTCATGACATGTAGATTTCTAATCCAGAAAGCTTAATAAGTGAGGCAGAGTACTTATGGAGAGGTTTGTCTGTAGGAAAAGCACTTTGGCAACCATTCCAGGAACAGACAGTGCACACACAACAGAGAAATTCCCACAGAGTGCTCCCTCTCTGATGAGATCCCACAGCTGATCAGTGTGGGGTGAGGAAGTCTAGAGCTTTCTTCCTGAGCGGGTGACAGCACAAGGTTAGGTATTCAAGATGGGGTCAGTCAAGAAATACTTCAAAACTGAGAAAAAACCTGAAGTACTTGTACTTTTGGTACAATTATTCCTTTGATTAACATATAAATGCTGTTCTTGTTAACGAGCATATTTTCAAGCAAGGTGCCAACACTTACACACATAAGTATGCTTCCACTTCTAGCACAAGTAATTAGATTGTGCATACAAAGACAATAGCTACACAACATAGAGTAGATCATATAGTCAGAGACAAATATGACATTATTGTCACCTATTGCTACACTTTACAGTGAAAATATAAATGCATGTCAAGGCTTTGAGCCTGTAAGCACAAAGTGTTGTGAATACATGCATAAGAAACAATAATGCTCTGTATTCCTTTAACAGAGATTGGTGACCAACTTGCTTTCCTGCTTCCTGCTTTGTTGATATGGCACCAATCTTCAAAGAAATCACAGTATATGTTTCCTAGACTAACTTCAATATTCATTCCCTGTGTCTGTCCTCTTGCACGTGTTCTTCCTGCAGTATTATATGATCCAGATGATTTCCTGGCTTTTCTGATTTTTACTTCTTCGTGACAGATTTAGTTCTTTTGAGTAGATAGTTTTTTCACAAATACCTTTAAAATTCTGCCTTGCAATCAGTTTGTTTTATAAAGAGACCTCAGCAGTTTTTTCTATTGACAGAGAAACCAAGCAGTACATGTTTCCACCCTTCCACAGAACAAGCTGGATGTCTGAGAACTGGGCACACCCCAGCTCTTGGCTGCATACTCCTTGGCTGGCATTGGCACTTACCCATCACTGCAAAACCCAGGTGTTGCTCAGCCTCTGCCAAGAGGTAAATTCCCCAGACACAAACAGTCCACTGCAGGGGAAAAAGTGGCAGATTAAAACAAGAAATATGCATCTCTTTACCAGCATGGCATGGGATTTGGTAAGAATTAAAGACAAATAGTTCTAGTATTAATTCCTTCCAGCAACTTGCTCCCAGTTGTTATGCAAGCCAAGACCTGGCATTTGAGCCAATTCAACACCTCCATGGGCAGGTGTCAAAAGCTCCCAAACCCACACTAACTTGAGCATCTTGGAATTCTGAACTGGTCAGGCATCAGAACAGTCCCAGGCAGCCCTCACTAGGTCACAGGACAGTAATGCACCCTGTTCAGTGCAAGTGTCTGAGGCAGCAGGCAGGTAGGTGACAGCTGGGACATCAGGGGCTGCTGCAGGCTGGATCTGCAGAGTGTGGCACAGAGGGAGGGGAAAGCTCACAGACTGCCAGCCTCACTTGCTCCTGTAGCCATCAGTTCCTCAGTTCTACATTCAAGATCAAGTTATTGAATTTGTGAAACAAAAACAAAGCTCTGTGAACGGATTATGCTGAAAAGTTGCAGTTACAGCTGCAGAACTGATACTGCAGCACACCATGTGTTGGGATCTCTAGCTCAAACTCCAAAACCTCATGCTTTTTATTTTTGAGCAGTTCCAAGTCACCATCATGTATTTAATACGTGTTCCAAGGATTAACCATGTGTGTATTGGCACTGCAGCTGATCTCTATTACATTAATACCTAAGAATTCACCCTCAGCCACTGGGCAGTACCACACACTGGCAATGTATTTCTCAGTGGGAAAAATAACTGCTATTGGAGGTGGATCTCTGCTGCTGATTTTCTGCCTGCTGTGCCCTAAAGCATTTGTGCATCCACTGGAGTGATGTGGCTGGAGATCCCCAAAGTCCATGTGCACTCAGAGTGTTAACAAGCCTCACATGGATAGAATGGAAAGAGATTAATCACAACCATGTAATGCTGCTAATCTTCAATCCCACCAGGAATTTCACTCTTCCTCCATTTCCTCTCTGGGATCATTTTATCATTTTCAGTTTGGTAAAGTATTGTCAAGCTTGGGTGAACAGAAACAGTTTGGGTGATCAGAAGAGCTCATGACCTGTGTCAATTGACACTAATATCTTTTCAGACTCAAGCATCTGGAGTATTTTGGACAGTAATTTTTTACATATGCCATGGGTCAAGTGACAAACCAAGAGG
Source organism: Illadopsis cleaveri (assembly GCA_013399915.1). Classification (NCBI taxonomy): domain Eukaryota; kingdom Metazoa; phylum Chordata; class Aves; order Passeriformes; family Timaliidae; genus Illadopsis; species Illadopsis cleaveri. Next base: position 178,294 of record VXBB01009990.1, on the reverse strand, counting down.
CCAAATACCCAGTCTTGTCACACTGACTTTAAGAGCAGGATAAAACCTTGCCCAAGGCATCTGCAATTGCCAGAGATCGATGTTCACCAATGGATATATACAGCTACAAACCTGGCTATTCAAATTTTAACCTCTTCCCCAACTCCTGAAAGCTTCTAAAGCTTTCCTCATCACCTTGACTGGAGACAATTACTGCACCCAGAGGGCCAGAAACATTCATTCTTTCTTCTGGGTGCTGTGAAACCCCAACTATTTGCTCACTCTTCAATGACAAGACAGGGTAAGACACAATTTATGCCAACTGCTATGCTGTGCTCTCAACACCCTGAACAACCCGTCCAGAAGAGCCCAAATGGCAGGATGTCTCAACAAACAGTGAGGGACAATTGAAAAGGGATACCATAACCATTTCTGTTCTTTGAGAGAAGCACTTCTACAATAATGGTGGATTTCAGAATAGCAGAGGAGAAAAAACAGCCCAGTAATTTACTGTTTACCAACTAATTGTTCTCACTGAGACTCATGCACAACACAATTTCATTTACAGTGTCTTAACTTTTCCAAGAACAGAGTCCTTGCACTTGAAGAGCTCAAAGAGTAACCCAAGGAAAGGTTTTAAATCATAAAAACTAAAAAACTAATTTCATTTTTCAACCTACAAAACTTTTCATTTCCCAAAGCAGCTACAATAATTGCATTGTCATTATGAAAACTTCTCATAGCAACCTTCCATAACAAGAAATGGAAAATCTGTGAGTAGTTGACAGTGAGATAAAACTAAAATAATTACCACATCTCCAGAGAGGAAAACTGGATCTGGATGATTTCAGCAACTGAGAAAGTCAGAGATGCAGAGCATTATAACTCGAATGAACTCACGTTTCCCAGGCTATTCCATCTGCACAGCCCTGAGAACCCAGACACCAATGCCAGTAAAAAACATGGAGGATGAGGCTCTCTGGCTAGACCCTTTTTGTTTCTTACAAAAACCTGCTGAAAATCTGGAAAATCTATCTTCTACAATGAGCCAAATGTAGAGGATTCATCACATTTTACTTTTGGAAACACTACTATTGAATATTTTAGATCCCTTTGAGAGTTCAAGGCATAAGTAAAAAAAAAACAAAAACAAAAACAAACAAACAAACAAACAAAAAAACCCCAACAAATCAGCTATGAAGAATAGTTTAAAACATTTTTACAATAACTGGCCAAATTTTTTCCAGTGTGTATATCAGACAATGAGAATATTTTGGTTTGCCTTTGCCTATGCACCAAGGAGTTCTAAGTACTTGCAAGCTCAAGCTTGTACACGTTCATCTGTCAGTACCAAACCTGCTGTGATCATCACTTCTCCTGTCCACTGCACTGGGTCTGTCTTGCAGAAGTAACCTGCAAAAATCTCTTTCCAACCAGCAGTAAAAGCAGGGCAGATCAGGTTAAGGGAGAATGCTGTCCCAAAAAGTGCAGTTCAGGCAAGAAATGTAAATTTTTCAAACTGGAAAGATGCCACTCCATCAAGTGGAAGATGCCACTGCATCCCAAGTTTTACATTGTGTGTGCCTGGCATCAGTAATTGGACTGAGAGCCAGCTGGATTGTCTATGATTTAGCTGTAAGTCAAGGCAGGACACAAAGCTTTCCCCTGAGTCATTAAGGGTTAGCTACCAGTTTCATAGCCTGCCAGATGCTCCCTTTGGCTTGCCACAAAACCAGTTTTTTCCTACAAAGTGTGATACAGACTGAAAATGGTTCCAAGAAAACAGCCACGTGCATGTGGAATATATGGAATTAGAAAAGCTGCTTTTCTCAGCTATAGACCAGACCATGCTGGACTGTCCACTGACTTACAGAGAGTCTCATTGCTTATGTCCTCTCAGTCCTTGCTGTTTAACCATGGTCTCCAAATCACACATACTAAAGCTCAGGTGAGTCACAACATCAAGAAAAACAAGACTAAGCCTGTTGTAGCCCATCTGCTCCATGCACAGAAAACCAGTTGCACAGCCCCAGGACAGTGAGAGCTGTAGAGTGCTGTGGAAAGCAGCCAACTTCCTTTTTGCTGTGCTCTCCATCTGCCATCTTGCCTTCGCTGCAAATTGATATTAGCAATATTTTATTACTTTTTTTTTTTCTCATCTGAGCTATGTGCTGATTTCTAGGAAAATCTTGCCCCAACAGTCTTTCCTACAAGTAGAAGTTCACTTTAGTTCCCACTTCCTAGGACAGTGTTGACAGACCAGGAAAGTAGTAGGTTGCTTCATGTCTTGAAAGCACTATTAAAATAATAATACTTAATACACTCCCAACTATTGTGATGAAGCACTGCGTACTAGAAAATAAAGGCTTTCATATATTTGATCTAAGTCATTCAGGATTAAATGAATTCTAGATACTTCCAGTTCAAACTGGGAAAATTAATTTCTGATTTTCTAATTGACTATGGTCCTACCTCCACACAGAAAAACATCTGTGTCTTCTGTTTCTTTAAAGTAAATAGCTTTCAATCACGCAATGCTGGGACCCTTCCTCAGGTAAATCATTTTAGCTTTGGACAACTCTTTCCTTGCATAAATCTGCTCTTTTTTTTGGAAATCTTCAAGATTACATGTCTTCCAAATCTACAAGAAACTGTACCTCCACTTAGATGCTATCTCCAAGTAAGCAACTTCTAATTAAGGCAACATTAATGTGGTCTGTATTACACATTTTTATACCCTGATCATTTTCAAGTCAGCAGCTGCAGCACAGCTCTTTATATGGATTATTATTCTCCTACCAGTAGCTCAAACCACACACAAGACTGGTTTGGTTCCATTTAAACTACATACAATTCTTATTTTAAGTAATAACATTTGAGTTTCTGCTTCCAAGGATCCCAGGTTTTGTAGGTAACATCCACTTGAACAACAGCTAGAAAAAAGGAGGATTGAAAAAGCAATCTAAAATTTCTCCACAACTTTTTCTATATCACACAAGCCTATGTGGCTCATCTCTGAGTTATTGCTGAAGCCCTTTCCTTCCACTTCCTGCAAATCAATGAAAGGGATATAAGATATGATTTCAGGAGACATGAATTTTCCTATAAATCCCACTGATAATCTGCATTACTCCAGGGAAATCTGCTTGCTTAGGGAGCCCTAAACATAAATGAAACAATGTTTCCAATAGTCCTAACTTTGGTAAACCAATAAAGGCCCATGGTGGGTTTGAATCAATAACTGATTTCATTTTGTGGAGAGAGGATCTGTAGAGACTGTAAACCTAAGCCAAAATTGTGAAACTGGACCACTACAGAGAGGCTCTTAAATCTCTGTGAAGTGGCTGGTGATCTCAGCTGTCATTTCACAGTTTTCCTTTAGGAGCCTGACTTTCAAACAGGGGTCAGGACTCATAAAATATTTAGGTTTTAATACGATGTGCAGCTTTTACCAGAAACAGTGTTCTTCTCCACTCTTGACATGTCACAAATGTGAATATTCCTTTAGAGCTCAAGGGATCCTCAATGCTTGTTTGCAAGGTCTGAAGTTGCTTGTAAATCAGCACCCTGTGGATCAGGCAGAGGAAGTGAGCTGAAGCTGCTCAGTTACTGGAACACTGAGGCCCTCACCTCCCCAAACACCTGCTGCACCTTTCCAACAGGAAAGGATCATCAGCTCTCACGTTAAAAGCAAACAGAAATTATTTCATTATGTGAAAAACCCCACACTTCTAAGACTGTTTATATGTACGCAACTCACTTCTGTAAGTGGTTTCACATCCACACTAGCTTGTTTTACTACTTATTTTCCCAGGGAGCAGCAGAAACATTTAAAATCCAGGATGTTTGAAGAGTGGTATTCTCTCAGACAGGAACTCTATGAAACCAGTTTTACCATTCTGCCTTCTCAAAGGTAAGTATGTTCTGGGTGTTGTCTGATGTTCTGGTTCTTCTGAGGAGAACACAGGAAAGGGGATACATTTATGCATCTGGGCCACAAAATTCCTGAGTTTAGGAGAATATTCACATGTACTAAACTGACAGAGAAAATTGCTGTTTAAATTTCACCCAAATGAAGAGACTGCATATTAACAACTTTGAATTGGTGCTCGCTAGGAAAGGAGATAGGCAGACCAGGAGACCACTGGCAGCACTGGCTGGCAGCTTTCCTCTTAGTCTTACCCAGAATTCAGTGTATAGGCTTATTTTTTCATTTTTAGTCGCGTTCTAAATTGGACTTCTCAACTTACATCTGCCCCCAAGTCTCCCTGAGAGAACTGCACACGATTGCAGGTACAGCCCTTGGACCTCCTCCTCCCCAGACAGAGCAATTTGCCTTTCAGGATGAGTCAGTTTTACCTACAGAGTGTGAACTCTTCCATGGGCAGGAAGACAACATGGCAGAATGGATCTTCCCTGGCCAGCTGCTTTTATGGTCTCACTTGCATCCCCACATTCATTTAGTGTGCTGTAAAGTTCATTTATTTCAAATTAGAAGAACAATATATAAGATGTTCTGATAAGCATCCTTTATACCTCGGAAACTTTGCTCCAGTTTATACACCACCCTTTTGGCAGCAGAGACAAAAGCCAAATTAGAGAAAGCAAGAAAGATACACATAAGGAAATTGAGGTACTTTATGGCTTTGGGAAGTACAGAGATGTAGGAAATAAGAAACAGAGAAGAAGCAAAATGGAAGATCTGGACCAAGATTTAAAAAAAAAACAATTATGCAAAAAGACAGAGCAGAGACAAGCTGTATCATAGATGTTGCACCTCCCTTTAACTTTTCCACAAGGATAATTGTGTCTCTTTGAACTGCTATAATGGAACAGCAAACACAAAGAATGGAATGCACCTACCTCCTATGACAGTGGTGGCACACAAATTACACAGAAAGGTGTGAGTGCTCTGGGAGCATTATGAACCTTCATAAAACAGGGCTACATAATGCCAGGAAAATTAATGAAGTGAACTAGTCAAACTAGCATCAAACAGGGCTCCAGGTACAAGGTTTGAGACACTGACTTAACCAATTCAATTTAATATGAAAAAAAGGAGTCAGTTCTGGAATGTCATAGTTTGACAGATGCAAACAACAGCTAATTCCCCATAGCTCATATACATGCAAAGAATAATTCCACTGCTGCTTTAAGCTTTTGAGCTGTAGTTTTTGTACTATGTGGGAGACAATCCTAGGAAGAGCTGAACACCTTTAGGTTGCATTGTCTCCAGATGAATCAATAAATTAACTTTTGTTACACTGTACATAAAATTTATTGTACTGTGATATAATTTGAAACCAATCATAATTCAATATCATAATACATACAAGGAGTGAGTGAACTTACATTTGTGTATTTGGTATTGTCAGAGCTTGATGGAAAAATTATGCTATAAAATCAGCTTTCCACTTAAGGATGTTCCAAAATTTCTTTAAAGACAGCTGGCAGCTTTTAAGGCTAGTATGGACCATGTTGAAATAGATTTTTCTGAACTTTTTCTCTTGATGCTCAAATATCCCCACATAAAGAAGCCAGAATTTGCTTCAAACTGATAGAACACAGATGATTAAAGTCCCTGCAAAGAGCTCTTCTGAATATACCATGAATGAAATGTAATATACCATGAAGTCCCAACTCAAAGAGAAGTGGCTCTCACCTCAGTGTGGCACTGTGTCTTCTCAGAAGTGCTCTCTTCTGTTTCTCCAGCAGGCCTTCTTACAGCACTCCCTTGGCACTCCTGTGCAGAGATACAGGAAAAAAAAAATTTAAAGCCAATTTGACCTTTAGAAATCAAGGAGTTATCCATACTGTTGCTTTCAGTCCACCTACCCATGGGAAAAAAAAAAAAAG
>VXBB01009990.1:135044-167586 GCA_013399915.1 Illadopsis cleaveri | reverse complement strand
AGAAAATTGTAACTTTTTTTTTTTTTTTTTTTTTTTAGCTGGTTTGGGATAAGAACTTTTTTGGAGAAAAGTGGGGAAAACTATTTATTTAACAAACAAAGTGCTTACAAGCATAAAGAATTAATAACATGAAACAATAAAACTTTCTGTTTTGGAGTGAGATAGTAAATTGAGGAAGTTTTTGTTGTGGGTGTAGCTTGACTTGGTTAGTTCTTTATTCATCCCTCCAGAGGTCCAGGCCCTGGTGGGCTGCAGGTGCGAGCTTTTCCATGGTTTTTGGGGTTTTTCAGTTCAGAGCAGGTTTAAACAGTTTTAAGAAAAAGGAGGAAAAAAAAAAAAAAAAAAAAAGTCCAGGAAGCTTTTTTATTTCAGCTAGCTAAACTAATTAAAAGCAAAAAGAGATTTTTGTTTGGCTGCTGTCTGTGCCTCCAACAAATAACACTGTTCTGAGAAAAAATGCAGAGGAGTGAAGGTTGTTTTTCAAAACAAACTGTGTGCTTCTTTCCCTGTTTCACTCTCAGAACCAGTCTGAAAGACACAGAACTCAACACACAGCACACACAGAACAGACAGTTGGGGATACAAGCATCATAAAGTCACCACAGAACAAGGTGATAAGGGCACTCAGTGGTTTGTATTATTTCCATTTTTCATATTGGTATTGTATGCAGAGGTTTCAGGTAAGCTGTACCTAGGCATTGACACAAGCCCTTTTAAATCTACACACATAATTCTGTAACATGTCAACAAAATTCCCAGATGCACAAAGCCTTCAGACCACAAACAAGGCAAGAGCACCAAGAAAGGAAAGCACATTTTTCACCACATGTTTTCAGCAGAATCAAAGGGCATGACTCAGTTTCCCTTCAGTCCTTGGGAGCACAAAGGAGCCTGGTTTGCAAGTTGAGCAATAAAACAGCCTCCAGTCCCACACTCACAGCACCACCACAATGAGCCCTTCATTAGTCGCCACTTCCCGTCAAACTGTTACAGGGGACACAGGTTTACCAAACAGCTAATCCTTGATAATGAAAGGTTTCCAACAAAGCTGCCTTTCCAGGGAGTCTGGGCACTTTCACATTAGCAAGAAATGAATAGACAAAGTGGTTCAGGAAACATGCCAAACAGTAGCTCATGCATTGAAACACAAAGACCTGCAGTCTTCAGGGAGCTAGAGAAAAATTACAGTAGTGTTTTGCATTCTTTCTTGTCATCATAATTACTTTCTCCTTCACTTTCTCTCATATTATTTAATGAATAGTCGTCCAGCCATAGAATATATACACACTTGTCTCTTAAATTTCGTTTGCAAATAGAAATCAGTTTCTGGAGTACCTTATCCCACTCTCCATGTCAGCCTGGTTCCCTGTTTTTGCTGTGGGCCTCTCCTGGATGTATGCCACTTTTCTTACTATCAGTGCCTATGCAACTGTAACATCATTGACTGCCACCCCTTCATTTCTTCAGGGTTTTGTTTTAATTGGGTATTTAACAAGTCAACAATTGGACCTTTTCCTCCTGGGGTCTATTTTAAGGCGGCCTTGTTTAGTCAGATGCCATTAGGCATTTAAGATCCAAGATAAGTATTTTTCCTTTAAAATTGTAAAAGCAATGCATATTTGGATTTAGGTAAAGAATATCAGGATTAACATCAAAGCATTAAATATAAGGGTTATGGAAACAGCTTTTCTTTTTGACAGAAGGTCATGGCAAAACAAATTTGGGGCAGCTGAAGAACCAGGTCACAAGGGCAGAGAAGCTGCAGAGCGGACAAGTTTGAGTATGGAAGCACAAGCTGTGTACAATCCTGAGTGCACAGTGCAGCCCTGGGAGGGACTGTGCCACCCTTGGTCACCTTCCCTGCAACTGGGCAAGGGAGCAGGAGGAGAGCAGAGCTTGTGTGTGTTGTACTGCCCATAAAAGACAGCCACATGCAGGAGGCAGTGCCGGCCATTCCTGACTTACCCATCTATCCCTTCATTTGCTCTCTCCGAGGGAATGTGAAGGTGCTGTTGACTTCCCTGGGGGCACCTGTCCCTCATTCTTGTGTGCATGGTGGGGCAGAGACAGGGAGATGGTTGGAAAGCAGACAACTGGTCTAACTCAGCACTGCAAACCCTTGAGACAGTACTAGGCTGACACCTGATGGTTCAAGCTCAAGTCAGAGGACAATTACACTGCTGCTCATGCTGGCTGCTGACAGACAACTGCACTTCCCATGGCAGTAACTTTAAAGAAGGGGCTTTTATGTTGGCACCTATCTGGGTCTAACCAGTTTATATTCCTGCAGAATTAGGCAGATCACGAGTTGGGCTCCCCAAGTCCCTCTTTGGAGTTCTTTCTAACGCCTGGGTGCCAGCAGCCAGCAGAGGGCAAGCTGCCCCCACTTCACTTCCTTCAAAAATCTCTGAGCATTTTTGGAACTAGGTCTGGGAGAAGACACTAACCCACCAGTGTTGGGAAAGAAAGATGTACCACACACCAAGTGTCTGTCCAAATCAGGCTTCTGGAATAACTGTTTCAACCAAAAGAGTCCTTTATCTTTCAAAAAAAATTCTTGTGAGACAAAGGTAACAAACCTCATTTTTTATTTTCTAAACTAAGTTGCTAAGCCTTGCAGTGGGAGGGCACTGATGAAACCTGCTTGAAGCTGCAGGTACCTGGAGGTCTGTTCTCTCTGTATGATGCATGAGAGGGTTTTGTGCTGAGTGACCAGCCACAGCATGGTGCTGGTGAGGATGCCAGCAAGCGCAGACACTTTGCCAAGAAAGCTTCAGCTTGTAGGGCAGGTCACTCAGGTGAGAGCCTGTTTTTGTGGCAGTCTGTTAACCTCTGGGCTGAACTGGACCCGCTGCCTGCAGGTGCACAGCACAGTTTGTCAGCCCAGTCCCCACAGTGACACGGGACTGACATCTCAGGGCAACGGAGAGTGGCCAGGGGAGTGCAGCACCATGGCATCCAACCTGCTGCTTGGGGTTGCTCAGCTGTTCTGTACCATGGCCATCTCTGAGAGGGTCAACCTTAGCAGCAGCCACAAATGCCTGTCTGCTTCCCCTCAGCCCATCCATCCTTTTCCCAGAGCTTTATCCACCCCTCAGATGAGTCTCACAAACTCAGCTGAGGTGCAGAGGAGCTGCTGAACCCTTTCCTTGTGGCCTCCATCTTCAAACTGCTTGGGACTCACACGCTGGCAACTAGTCAGCACTTTTCAGCTCTACATCCCTTTCACTCCCACCCATGACCAGCATTTGGAAATAGTGGAATGTCTCTACTTCACGACAGAGATGTACAAAATTGCATTTGTGCATTGTCTGAAAATACAGCAGAGAGAAAATAGGGTAGCTCAGGCTTCCTGAGAACACCCCATGTTCCAACCAAGACAAATAATCCATGCCTTAAAATTATCTTTCAAAGAAGTGAGACTTGGGTCTCAATTTTTCTACAAGATTTTCTCCTTGTGGGGAGAGCATATCAATCACTTTGAAGATGTAGGGACTAGTCTGAGTAAAGAATGTAAAATAAGGCTTACCATCAGAGCAGTGGGATTTCTACAGCCCTTACAGCCATCTGAAGTTGACCATTTGCCATACTGGAGTCCTCTCTTCCTTGTTTATTTGTCACAGTAAAGTAATTGAACCAAAGAAGTTATATCATTTTCTCTCTTGGACTAAATGAATGGATAATCCTCATTTGCATTTGGCAGGCTAACACAGCCCATTCACAACTCTTGACAGATATTGCATATAATGGTCTCTGTTTTGTTCAGCTCCACTGTCCAAATGTTGAAAGAGTCTCTACACATTACACTCTTTTAGTAAAAGACAAAAGCTAAACTGTAACTGAGGTTTCACATTTATGCAGCATCTCTGTGCTCTGCTGTACAATAGCTTGTTCCCCAAGAGACAGAACTGATGAAGCCTGGTTTCCTACAGATTTTTGCCCCCTAATAGACCCTTTCTCACCACATTAGCTCTGTTCCCACCCATAAATGCTGACTGACCAGTTGGGGCTGGACAATAAAAACACACATTTGGAGAGTTCCCTTGGTAAGAGCCCTAATTTGAATATTCCTTGATTCCTTAACTGCCAGTGTTTATAAAACTTGCACAAAGCTTTGATATTCTATTACCTCTCTTTTAAATTTGCTTAAAAACTGTCAATAGTTTCAAAACGTACGTGCAATGAGACAAAGAGACATAGACTTCTCAACAGCCTCATTTCATTAGGAATTAAGCTAAAAACTTTCTAAAAAGGTATTTTTCAAGTTCTTCAGGACGGTAAAAGATGATCCTTTGCCATTTCAGGAGTCGGAGTGTAAACTCTGATACTGGGTACAATTGCATTCCTGCACTGCCCATTTTGGGACAGTCAGGACTCCCCATAACCCATTCCTTTCCCAGATGTGATGGCAGCAGAGGTTCAGTTTACATGAATTGGTAATAAGGACATAAGGACATTGGCACATAAGGACAGAAACATATCCATACCCTCCTGGGATGTAGATTTTGATAAAAACTATTCCAACCCCACATGGGAAAATAAAATCCTACTGAGCACTCAAACACTTTTAATAAGTGTTAATAAATGATTGGGAAGCTTGGCAGAGCAGAAAGTGGTGTATAACAATCTGTAAAGTGTGTGTGCTGTGCTTAATATGTGAATTAGAAAGGCTGGGCAGTGGCCACTTCCAATACATAATACTTTAATCTAGGTGCTGGAGGGAGGGAGCACTGGATTCTTAGGGATTCTCTTTGTCAGATGGTTGAGGGAGCTAACTTTATACATCTTCATGTATTTTCTGCAGTGTCTGCTGCAAAACCTCACTCTGGATTTATTTTTTACACAGATATGCTGCAGACATGAGCATGGAATGAAGAAACAAGGTACAAAAAGTATAAGTATGCTCACCAGATACAGGCTTGTTGCAGCAGAACCTTCCAGGTCAGTGCTGCAAAATGGTGACATCAAATGTAATGCAAAGTCTCAACAATGAAACAGATCTAAGGCTCTTCTGAATGACTTTCTATCCTTCAAAATATTTTCATCTGCATGGTGATGATTAAAGTTTGTTTCCTGATGTATCTCCTGCTGTACAATAAACCAGAAGTCTTTAATGGACTGTAAATCAGTGTTTGGAGAGCAGATTCCCCATTCTCTCTGCAACACAGTGTGAATAATTACATAGATTGTAATTGCAACATTCTACAAACAAGCAAATAAAATATGAAATGTGTGCTTTAGCAATTCATCCTCCAAAGGCTGAGCTCAGGTTTTCCTTATTGCAATTTGAAGTACCTCATATATTTTTACATGCTGTCTACAGTACAAAGTCTCAAAAAAATGTTTCTCTAGGAAAACCTGGTGAAAATAGTAGTTTAATAGCTTCATATAGTAACTTTTAAAGCAATATATCCTGCAGATTATGCATCTTAATTATAATCCTGAATTTGCAATGAGACACTCCAGTGGCAACTAAGAGTGGGTATGAAATTATTCATCAATTTCACCTAATCAAGAAATTTCTAGTGTTTTTTTCCTCACTGTTATGAATGCAATTGCTCTTCCCTGAATGCAAACCATAGACCACTTTTACTTTTATTTTAGAGGGAAACTGAAGCTGATATTCTTGTGTCACTGGATCAGCAGGAAGAAATTGTAGATCCATCTACAGTGCAGTCACACTGCTCAGCATCCTGACTTGCCACCTAAATTCAAAACTAGTGGACAAATTCTGATTTGAAATCATACTGGAGCAGGTAAAGTATCTGATGGAACACAACTTTCCCAGAGATCTTTCACTTTGTCACCTGAAGAAAGACAGAAACTGAGTTCAAGCAGTGAGGAAAAAATGCCTTAGGTGTCCCAAGCTAGCACAGCAGTGAGGGGATGAGGGATCTAAGCCATGCATTTTGTCCCCATTGAGGGACACTGAAATGGAAAGAAGAACAAGTTGCACCTCCACACTCTTGCTACAAACTCTAGAGTGAGAAAACTACCACCATAAGCAGGCACCTCCCAAGAAGAAATCCTCCTTCCAAGCATCCCAGTGCTCTTTATATGGTGCCTAGCACAGCCACAGGCAGACATGTCAACACTGCTGTGAAGTGGGGATATTGGAATGCATTTTGCTCCCATTCTGAAGGACAGGGAGCTCCTGGCTCCAGGAGGAGCATCCATGTCAACACTGCTGTGAAGTGGGGATATTGGAATGCATTTTGCTCCCATTCTGAAGGACAGGGAGCTCCTGGCTCCAGGAGGAGCATCCATGTCAACACTGATGTGAAGTGGGGATATTGGACTGCATTTTGCTCCCATTCTGAATGACAGGGAGCTCCTGGTTCCAGGAGGAGCACCCTGAGCAGGAGCTCCTGTTTGCACACACAGTGACAGGGGGAGCAGGTCCCAAAGGGCTGAAGGAAGCCAGGGCAGCAATGTGTGAAGGAAGCAGCTCCGTGCTGCCCTCAGGCAAACCCCTTGTCCTCACTGGCCACAGCCCAGCAGTTTACAAGCCAGTTTCTACAGAAAGTGATTCTCTGCACCAGGCAGGCACTGGGGACACTCCACAGGAACAGTTATCACAAAAAAGGAGGTGACAGTGATGCAGGCTCAAATGTCATGCTGTGAACAGAGGCTCACTGTTGAACACATCTGTATCTGCCTTTATCTACTACCTTGAATGGATGCCAAGGAAAAGCCTGGGTCTGAGTCAATCTAGACTGAGAATAGCTACAGGAAATAATATTGTGGTTTTCTTTCAATCTTTGGGATCCATTCAGTTCTAAAATAAAGGACAGACAACATATGAGTGCTAGGTTATCAGCATTCAGTTCCTTGTTCTGCCTTAGACTTGCTGAATGACCTTGAGCAAATAATTCACTGTATTCACCCCTCACTCTCCTTTTGCTACCTCACAAAAAGATACTGGAAGACTGAATGCATGGAGAAGGCACTCAGGCACCATGGTGATAAGTTCTATACAAAAAACCCCCCACAACTCTATACAAAAAAGTATAGACATGTTTAAAGGAAAAGATAATGCTGTCCAGATCCTCTATAAATTATGTGCTTTCCTGAACTTTGAGAGAAGCACATAGTTTATAGAGAAACAGGATAGCATTATCTTCTGGGTTTTGTTCTTTATCATAAAAAACTGCAAAGCAACAAAAGCTTTTTTATTATTCCCTTTTCCTTCTTTGCAAAGGATGTGGTTGGTCATCTTCTTAGTGCTGCTTTGCCTTGAAAGTTAAATCAGGTTATGAGAAACCTAAAGGTGAATTTATCACATGCGAATGTCACCCAATGAAACAAACTCATTCTCTTGACTGCAGAGCAAATTCTTCAGAAGTGTAAACATTGCATGCAACAATTCCACCTGTTGTGAACTGAGATGCACATACCACCTCTGTACTCTTTCTACAGCAGCCTCTGAAGTGCCAGAATGAAAGCAAGTTCTAACTGCAGACAAATGAACCCAGATTCTCTCTTTGTTTGCAGAGCTTGCACTGACAGCAAACAGAGAATAACCAACACTACACTTCATCAATGGCACAACTTCAAAATGGAACACAACAAAGATCAGTAGCACCTTTGTTATCATAATTCAGGTTACAAACACACAAGGCAGATTATTTAGTGGGCCTTTTTACTAGTATTTAATCAAAGACAGTATCTGGTAATGCAGGACAAGAGCTCATCTCTATATACTAGAAATATATTTCACTTATCATGGGAAATGTTGACTTTTGCACTAACAGTTGACACAGCCCACTGCCTGGGGGCCAGGATTACTGGAAATACTTTCTGCCCAGTCCTTTTAAAGGTGAGTACAGAACAGTGTCAGGGCATGTAACAGTATGTACACAACATAACTGCTGCCAAAGCGTGGCCTTACACACAATTCTGGATGCTGGAGTTTTATTACTTACAGGCAGTAATATATTAAGGCTTTTTATAGAGTCCTTTAATAAAATGAGCTCCATATGTGTTCAGGGGCTGCAGCTAACTCTAATATGAACTGGACCACTTGTTCAAACCTACACCACAACAGTCTGAAGTCTGCAGACAGCCACTGACCTACAGTTGCTCTGAGAACGGCTGAAAATATCAGCCATTGCTTCACGTCTATTTGAGGGAGGGATTTAAAGAAATGCAAGTATAACACTGTTGCCAGTATAAAGTTTTCCTGATCTTTCAAAATTTTATTCAACACTCATGAATTCCAAAGGATGTTTCATGTTTGCTACACTGAATATACAAACTTGTCCTCTATCTCACAGTTATTTAGTCTTCATGACCACACTGACATGGGACTTTCCAAAAAGCTTTACACAGTTAATCTCTGTGTTCTCCTTCCACACTTGCTCCCAGGACAGAAACACACACTTTTTCTCCACTAAAAAAAAATATGCTTGAAACAAATGTATGGGTCTCATGTTTAACATAATACATTCTCAGTCATCATTTTGAAATCCTTCTTTTCTATCAGTGCAGCTCGTAGGCATAATCAGCACAATGAAGAATCCAGAAGGAAAAATGTGAGTGTACTCCAATTACATTTTACTTGCCAAACACATAAGATGGCTTCAGGGGCTTTTCGTGTCTCTTTGGAGAATTTTTCATCCAGTGTTTCACAAAGAGGTCACTGCTCTTTAACCCACAGGCTGTCACTGCAGCCCCAAGAGAACTCTGGTTCCCTAAACACTCACTACATCCTGAAGCACAAATGGAAAGGAGATATAGGACAGATATTCCTGCTGCATCAGATAGATTTGCTGGTGGTTGGTGTGAACAGTTTGGTCCCAAAATGCTGACTTACTTTGCTCCATCAGCAGAAATAGCTAGAAACACATTCCATTCAGTATTTCCCTCTACTACTGCAGTGACTGCTACAGGGTCATGTAAATATAAATGGGGCAGGAAGGTTCTGCCAAGTAGAGGAATGGGAACTGCAGGTTCTCTGTCAAGATTTCCTTTGTAAAACACTGATAACACTCTCTAACCACGGCATAGTATCAGCCCTTCACCTCATCCTTTAAGCATGTCTCAGGTGTGTTAGAGACAGCTGAAAGACAAACTGGATGTAAATGTCATTGATTCCAAACTTATTACAAAACTGTGTCTCAGGGATCTCATCCTTTTAGTAGCAGCACAGCCTTTTCACAGACAGTAGCCAAAACAATAACTAATGCCAGAGGGCTGACAACTAACACTAAAAAGAAAGTACTTCCTGAGAAAAAGGATGGCATGTGGAGTCACTCTTCTGCTGTGCCAGGGACAGCTCCCTCTCTGTCAGCTGAGGAACTGTCTCTCCCTTGTCCACTTTAACCCCTTAATTATCATTAAACAAACTTTCTCTGGCAGTCAGGCAGGTCCATTGTTTCACATGCCTTGTTCAGGAAGATGGGGAGCTGACAGGAAAACCCCCCTGGCAAAACAAACCCCAGTTAATGCCAGCTTGCCATTTTTCACATCTCTGTCATCATCTCTCTGGTTTGTATCCGTGGACAGGACCAGATTGCTGGCAACAGTCACAGTGCTGGCTGCTGAACAAGCCCCTGCAGACATTGGCTATCATCAGCACCTGACAAAGCCCAGAGCACTCAGTGAGATGAACACACAGCAGTGCAAGGGGCTGACCAGGTATGGCCCAGGTGTTGTTCCATCAGCAGTGAGCACTGCCAGCCACTACAGGAACATTCAGTACAAAGTCAGAAGCAGCAAACAGGTCTGCTCCCCATGCAGCAACAGCTCCTGCCTCAGTGCTAAGGGCAGGAGCAGAACAGATACCCACCTTCACTGGCCCAGTAACCTCCACTGTGCTTTGCCTTGCATTGCTGACTCCACTCCTGTTCACACACAGGCATCTGGCTTGGATTTAGTGATGCCTCCAATACAAACTGAGAGGAGACAAGAGGGATAAAGCTTGAGAGCTATTGATTTCAATAGCCTTATTACAAGCAGGAAGCTGGACACTGAATTACTACCCATCAACTGCAAGCTCAATTCTTCTGCTAACTCAGACAGTTTACAACATAGTGCAGTTTCTGCTCTGTGGAAAAGGCACTGATTTGAACTGAGCAGTGTCATGGGGACAGGAATACAATTCTTTTGTGCCAAATGCCTTTCTTTTACCCTCCTACCTCTTAGCTCCACCTGTCCAGTCCCCTCCCTTGAGATCTCTGACCTTGACATTTTGACCTGTAATCTCTGCTGGGGTTGTTAATGTTATATTTATAACCAAAGTAACCAAATCAAACTATTTCTTCAGTAACTCTTTTGTATCAGTCTACATACCTGGACTCTATTACCCCTAATGTATTCAAGTGTCCAGACTTGCATATTTATTTCACAGTTCTCTACTGCTGTATTAATGACTGAACACAGTCTTAAGGGGACATTTCACATTTAAAATTTTGTTATGATTTTTACCAAACCCAGTTTAAGGTAATGGGTGGGTAATGTGCCACACAAATCACACTGGCCTCCTCTCTTGCCTTAAAGAGGAATTGGGTATGCTCTGACCAGCACACACCAGCAAACAGGGGTCTGTGCTGTGTTTTCACATTTCTGTGAGTCTCCCTGTTCATTTGCTTTTGAATAGCATGGAATATGAAATCATGGCTCTCCCCTTCCATGCAAGAGGTCAGACAGGTCACCTACAGCTGTGCAAAAGATGTGGGTTTTCTCCTTTGGTCACAGGAAACTAAGGCTTAGTGCAACCTGCCTGAGTCAAATACATCTAATGCTTCAGCTTCCTAGTGCCACAGCTTGCAATCATTAAAAGTATCCCAGAAATTAAAAGTACAAAACTGATATAAACAAAAATTTGGCAGTGAGGAAATCACCTTCTTTGGAAAGACTGTTTTGACATCTGACGACAAACTATTCAGATCCTGAATGGGAACCTCATTTCCATCCCAGCACTCTTTCCTCTTGAGAGCCTGGAATGGGGGTGGAGGGGAGGTACAGGCAAGAGACTGAAAAGTGACACCCAGGGGGAGTGACCTTGCAGAGATAATCAATGGTTCGCAATGAGCAGCCAGCTCTACTGAATATTGATCAGGCAGTGCTGGCAAGCTCTGCTCCGGGGAGGTCAGAGCTCCTGCCAGCTGCCTTGTGTGAGCACAAAGGGAGCCTCGGCAAAAGGCAAACTGTAAATGGCAGGTTTTATGTGAGAGGCACCATTCAGGCCTCCGGAAGAAAAAACCCACAATTATGGTCACTGCACGAGCAAGCACAAGGCAGCAGCAGCCCTGCTAACTTCTGTTATTACACTGTGCAATTCCAGGTTTACCCTAATAAACTTGTTTTAAAGATTATCCCTTGCAAATATGCAAGATACTATGAGTTGCCACAGGTTTCTGCTCCCTAAAGATTTCACAGAGGTGTGAAATGGGGTGCTTCCACAGACATCTGCCCTCAGAAGTTTGCCCAGTGTTACACCTCAGTACATGCCAGGTACGAGTACACATTTCAAGGTGATCCCAAATGCTGCCCAGGCCAGCTCTGAGCACACCTCATGCCCTTGAAGCAGCACAGCTGTGTGCTAGTCCTGCATCCCTCTCACAGCACGATCTGTCCATACTGTCCCATTCAGTAACCAAGATTTTAGCTTTTTAGTATTTCGTTAAATATAAATTGTTAGATATTAATTTTATTATTACATCCATTGGTCAATATATATAGAACGTATACAGGTGAGGAAATTAGCTATTAGTGACTAAAGAGGATATCCTACCTTCTTAGAAGCAGACAGTCTTTTCTCATAGGCTTTCTGTGGAAAGAGAAATTGTGACAGTCAGGGAAAAGAGACTGTGTTCTTAAAGCAAAAAAACCAAAACAACAACAACAACAAAATTAAAAAATAAAATGAAAAAAAATAAAAGAAGAAGAAGAAAAGAAAAAAGTTCCAGTTTCTGCCTGGTGTAACTCATCTGACTTCAGTGGGGTTGTCCCAGAGCAGATTCCTCCCTCTGTCTTTGCCAAGAAGAAAACAACAGGAGCCAGCCAAAGGCATCTGCTTTTGCATTTCCTCAGTGAATCTGTTCATTATACTCTCCTGATAGAGAAGTTGTAAACAAAGGCACTTCATGATGCTGCATCGTGTTATCCATAATTACACTGTATGTGCTTCATCAGCAGACATGCTTCAGGGCACACTGCAAAAGCTTTTTATGTATTCAGGACTCTTTCTGAGAGGGTGGGTTAAATGAACAGAGGGAAAGGCTAAGAGTTAAAACAGGAAAGGAAAATCCAACTTAACCTAAGCAGTTACTTAGAGAGGAGCTCAGTGTAAGAGGGAGGGGAGGAAACTATCTATACACACTGCAAAAAAAAGGTGGGAGCAGAATTCCTGCCCACCCATTACCCCAGTTAGTATGTGTGCTTTAACATTCTCTCCATTTCTCTTTAAGATCACACACCCTCTAAATCAGTAATCATATTATGTGAAATTCTCCCACACCAAAATCTCACTCTGGACAGGGATTCAGAAGAATCTTTTAAAACAAAAAGTTCAGTTTGGAAGCTCTCTGAGGCTAACTTTATATAAATGGCCAACCATGCTCTGACTTCATAGTGACATAAGTCAGGTGTAACTCCCTAAATTGTGAGCATTAGAAAACTCTAGTGTCAGATCATAAGCGAGTCCTAAACACTTCATTGCTTAGCAGATCAGCTTAAAGTGCTTGGCAGTACCTGGTGCAAGTAATTCTCTGAGAAAAAAATTCTGTTTGTCTTATGAGAATGTACTAACACTGCCTTGGATGTAATTAAGTCCAGCAGAACATAATATTTCTGCTGAGAACTTTGCTTTTAGAAGTCCGGAATCGTGTGTAATCCACACCTTGTATGGAAGTACTTGTGTCTAAAAAGAAGAACTTGGAAAAAGGAAAATCTTGAAGATAATCAACACCCAGGTGGGCAGGGGAGGCAGGCATTCAAGGGCTGGAAGGTGAGGCTGGTCAGGAAAGAAAAGCACAGACAGAGGTAGCAAGCAAAGGTGAACATAGGCTGGTGGAGAGACAGTGTTGTAGTAAAGTCTACCTTGTACTACCTATGTGCACATATAACCTATTGCTGCTGCCAAATCACAGTCTTGGGTTTGTTTGGGTTTTAACAGAAGTAATATTTGGAAGTGAAAAGAGATAATAGAAGTTGACCTGTATCAAAACATACTAAAAATGGCATTTAACAATGTCAAATTGCTCTGAATGCTAGATTTCACTGTGGGCTATGGAACAAAACAGTTTCAAAGTGCATATACCAAGAACACATTTGGATAGTTTAACAGAAAACTGAAAGAGTTCTAAATTTTATTCCACATCCAAAGTTTGCCTCTATTATTGTCAGTTACAATAGAGGTAGACACCATAAAAGGAAAAATTCAGGCAGCTCTTTTCTGAATGCTTGTTACATAAAGATTAAAAACTATCAGGCTTGTGTCACTTGAAAAGTGTTCACAGATGAGCAATTACAGCTGAACAGTAGCACCTTCCTCTAGAAAGGGCTGGGCATCCACGTTTTCTTAGCCACTGCTCAAGGGACAATGGATGCAATACATAAGGGAGCAGCCAGTGACAACTGTGTACAGGTGACAGGGGAAGTAACCTACCCATCTCTCACTAGGAAAGCCAAAAACTCTGCCTCACCTGGGCCCTTGGGGTTTAGCATCTTACACACAGAGCACATCCCAAGAACTCCCTATGAGGAGCTGGCTCTGAAACGAGTGATTACATGGCAACTCTGTAAACCTTGCCATAAGAGCTGCAGAGTCACTCCTTACATGTTATTATATAAAAGTTGCTGGCTTTTTTTTCCCAGTCACCTTTTTCATGAGCTTACCCTTCACAGAGAAGAGAGGAAGCCAGGAAAAGACATGAACAGACATCACCATGTCAGAAAACTCTCAGCCAAAGCTTAGTCATTCCATACAAATTCAGAAAGTTTGGAGACTTGTTTAGCTGGAGTTTCAATGTTGTTCAACTCAATGTAACAAAGAGGAAAGGATACCCAATGTCACAAAATAATACATTACTACTTGGCAGCAAAATAGAGTCACTCCATAACAGCTTTTGTAAAAGTCCTCTCAGCATTTATAACAATTAGTTACTGTATTAATAATTATTAATAACATCTTATCTAGCTATTTAACACAGATGTTCAAGTCTTTAACACAGGCAAGACCAGAATTTTCTCATTCTGGATTACCAAAGGTTTGACCCTCTCCTCATGGCAGGTGTCCATGTTGTGGGTACTGGCACAAAGAAATCCCTGAGACCTGCAGGAACCAACTTGTGGCTTCTACAAGAAATCTTCCCCAGACCGTGCACTATGCAGAATAGAACTGAAAAAAACTTTTAGACTTATCTGAAGAAATCTACTTCTACAAGTCACAAAGTCTTTACAGGTTAATTTTTGAAAAATTCCTAGTAATTCCTAGGAAGAGAGCCAATGGGCACCCTTTGGAATTATTTTGGCTTTTACCAGGAAGAAGCCTGTTCTGAATAAAACTCCCTGTGGAAAACTGGGTGAGATGCACATGTTGCCCTTCAGCTGTGAAGTTTAGACATAGGGATGTCTATAATGACCCTGTGGCTGAACTGGAGCCCAAGCCACCCCTCCAGGATGAGTACACAACGCTCACCATTTCTGTGAAAAACCAGGGAGAAGTGCAGTGGGCTTTCAGCCACAGCTTCCCTATGGGCAGCTCTAAGTCTGGGCTGCAAAGAAGTGAAATACAGAGCTGCATGTGGCCACAAGTGCTGTGTTTCAAGTGGCTTGGGATCAAATCCATCCTGATTTGCACCCAAACCACATACAATTTCAGGCTTGCAGCTTAGCCAAGTGTTGCTGAAGGGTTCACAAACTTTAGTGAACTTGACTTGAACTTTGCATTGGAAAGGAAAAAGTAAAATAAAACTTTCAAGTTGAAGGTTCTGCCTTCAGTCATTTTGCCCATCTCCAATACTGATTGATACCTTACAAAAAAACCACCAGATGTTCTATTCTAAACAGTTATCCCAAACCCCATTCCTTATACATATTTTCCCAGGTTTCTTTTTCTGTATGGACCTTTCCCACCTCATGGGTTTCACAGAAACTATGATCTTTCAGATGAGGAGGAAGATCCTCAGCTACAGTAACACTGTAGTCTATGCATAATCTTTCACTCACAGGAATAAAACCCCTCCATCCCAAAAAGCTCACTTAAGTAATGATAATGTGATAACATCCTTTAAGATTTTCCAGGGCCAAATGAAAAGTTGTTTTCTATTTTTAAAGAAAGATAGAAAATAATATAGTAGAAGAACTTGGAAAATTGATCATGGTCCTGTGAGTAAATGCAACCTTAGGGTCACAGATTCTGTTATGTACAGCACCTAGGTGTACACCAAGGTTATGGGAGCTCTGAATCTTCCTAGAAGAATGCAAGTGCCCCACTGTTTCTCTGGAGAAGTGCATGTTCTTCTCAGGGAGATGCTTTCCCTCAGTTTCACCCTCCATTTTTAACACACCCACATAAAACCTCTCTCCTAGAACAGCCACTGCAGGTCTGGGGAGTTTTAGGATAAACTGCTAAGGGGTTCATAAAAATGAGAAGGGAGAGTGAACCATCTGTAACTAAAGGTAACTCTTGAAGCTACACCTGTTCAAATAAATAGATTTTAATTTAAAGCAAAATTAGTTTATCCCTGAACAATGAAGTTTCCTGAAATTTGTTCTAAAATAGCCTTCCACACTATCTACTTTTCTCCATGTTCATTTTAAGCCTGTTCTTTCAGCTTGTTGGGTTTTTTTAAATAAAGAATTGCCATTTTGTAGTGGCAGTAGCAAACCATTAAAAAAAACAGCTTCAGAAACCTCGCTCTGATATTCTGAAAATAAAACAAACAAAGGAAAAGCCACTACTAATGTCTTCTAAACCATTTCACATCGTCAAGGATCACATATTTGAAAACAGATGAAGTTATCAGATTTCTGAAGAATACATTTTTGATTCTGCACACTTTATCTCTGTAAGCCATTGCACAGTCATTTGAGTTCTGTACTTAACCTGAAGATCTGGCAAGTAAAAACAGTTCCTGCCTCTAACCTTGTATTTTTCATGTGATGATAATTCACTCCTGGTGCTGTTCAGGGCAAGAGCAAAGCAATATCAGGATCAAACACAACATGTAAATAACCCTGAGGCACTGGGGTTTCTCCTTTGATTGACTGAAATGATTTCTCTCTGATAATTCAACAGAATAGACCCTGAATCTTTTCACAGCTGGTTTATATTTTACAACTCAGGTCCTGGCCTTGTCTAGGTAGGTTTGGTTTTCTTGGGAAGACTTTCTGACAGCGAATGAGAGTGTGGCATAGTCCCATGCTCTTGGGGCAATGATGGTGCAAGAAGTTCCAGCTGACCAATATTCCCACCTGTTTCTGCCCTGCTTGTGGGACTGTGCTCTGAAACATGGCCCTTCCATGGAAATGAAAATTTACTGGGCCAAGTGAGACAGAAATTAGGTTTCCAGACATGTCTACTCCTCCACTTGTGCAACTTGCTAAGAGTTGTGTTGCTACAAGTGTGTGTGTGTGGGTGGAAGAAATGGACTAATAAACAAGTAATTAGAGGTTGGAACTGCTCAAGGCATGAGCACCACCAAAAAAGGCACTTAAAAAACCAAAAACATTTGCCTAAGCATCTCAGCAACATCCTACCATTTTTTTTATTACATAACTCTAAAACAGATCTAATCTGAAAACACAATGTTCCGTTAATCTTGGATGTTTTTTAACTTGCAAATTGCAGGTGTCATTCAAATTTCACTTCCTCTCTCCTGCTGATGAGCAGGTCATTTCCTGTTCCACCTGCTCTTTGTAATGCAGTGATAGCTGCAGGCTGCTGCCCAAATCAGAGACTTGCTGTGCAAGGCACACAGGCACATCCTTCCTCTCAAAGAGCTGTGTACATCCTGGTGGCAATAAGCAAGTTTTCCCTTAGGATGAAGAACTTTTTCCTTTAGGAAAAAGAACATCCTTTTCCCTTAGGATGAAGAACAGAGATGAAGAAGTTTATCCAAGGCCCTGTTGGAAGCTTGAAGCAGGAACAGGAGTGAATCCAAATCTCCAGTGTGCTCACACAGGATTGTGCACATTTGGCAGTCTAGAAAGGATGAACTCTACTGAATTGGAAATGTGCAGTTGGATTGAGCACACATGGGAAGGTAGTGCTGTGGGATGGACACCAATCCACAGCCTGTGCTTCCAGAGATCAGGGTTTGGATAAACACTGGCTCCAGCCATGCTGCTGCTCCCCTGGGGATCCAGATTAGTAGTCCCCAACACAAAATAAACATGACTCTGCACGGAAACTCTGAGCACAGGACCGTGGAGCCAAAGGTTCCATTCTCTCAGGACTGACAGATGCTTGGAGGCAAACCGGATGAAGAAGAGCACACATCCATGAAAACAAAGATGTATGCAGGGCCCTGGTCTCAGCAAAACTGGAAATTCTGTGGGATCACAGTGAGATCACTTTTTTAAAAATTAGTGCCACCCTGTGTTGTCACCCTCACAATTCATCAGGCAGTTAGTTGTTGTCTTGGGAGAGTGACAAACCACTTATCACCACTACAGCTCCCAGGATGTCCTGTGTGCAGATTTGCTCTGGAAGCCCTTGCCTGCTTCTAGCAGCTAAAATGCATTTTTTTTTGTCCTTTTTATTTTTTTCTTTCTCTATTTTTTTACCCTTTCTGTCTCTCTCTCTGGTTTTTTTTGGGGTTTTTTTAGAAGGTTTTCTCCTGGTTCCATTGCATTTTGCTGATGTCAGTCCCCTTGCACTCTCTCTCTGCTGGGCAGCTTGGCCAGCTATTTATGTGGGAAGTGAAATGAAAGCCTGCGCTTTTCTGATGAACACTGCTATACTCATGCACTTTGAATTTTTATTTGGGCTAAGCAAAGAAAAAAGTCAATCCAGCAGCTATTAGAATCAGCATCTTTTACAAGCTGGTCCAAGCCCTAAAACTCTTGAAAGATGATTGACAAGTCCAAGGATGAAAGATTCATTGTTTAAGAACTTTCCACTGCAAATTTGGGGTTCAGTTTTCCTCTGCAGTTATAGCACCTGAAAATGTGGTGGTTTTGTTTTTTTAATCAGACCCTCGTGCAGTCACACACCTCCAGGAGCTGGGAATTCAAGGGAAAAAATGCCAATTTGAAAACTTTAACTGGCAACATTGTGAAAGTTACTGTCTCCTGAGCATTGACATTAGTATTTTTTGCACATTCTAGTTTATCACCCACGCACTTCTCACCACACCTTAAGGGCCTGGTCCCTCTTCCAGCAGGGAGAGACTGGCTACCAAACTGTACTAGGCTCGTCCATTGTGCTAATAGGATTACAGCAAATAATACCAGAAAAAACCCTACTTATTCATATGGAAACAGCATTAATCCCTTCTGCCTGCCCCACCCCATAACTTTGTGTCTGAGCATGAAAGCTATCTGTCTGCTTTGGCAGCACAGAAACATTCACAAAATGTTTTCCAAATACCAGGTTTTCTCCCCCCTAGTCCTTTTCAGTTTAGCTCTGAAGGAACATATAAAGTATAAAAAAGACTGTGACATTCTTTCCCATATAATTTAATATAGGGCAGTGATACTGCTTTCTGGGGAATGACATCAAACATATTTACCAGGAAAAGGCAGAAAATACAGAAGGAGCCATAAAAAGATGTATTTTTTTATCCTGTTAATTTCCTGTCTCACACATGCCACCAGAGTATGTTGTTAATCAGTATATGAGGTTTTAGTAAACAACTTTGCAACACATCTTACTAGCCAGCTTTTCCAGGTGCTGCCCAGGGGATAGATTCCCATCACCTGGACCATATAAGGGGATTTCATATTGACCTTTTCTGCCTTAGTTGGTCTCATTTATATTAACACACAGAGTCAGCTGGAATGGCTAAACAAAATAACAGTGCTGACTTCTTATGGTAGAGTCTAAATGACAGTCCACTTATAATGACTGCAATCAAAATGATATTATTTTCTGTAATCTACAAATAAATTCACTGATTTCATCCATAAACAAAGCTAGAGAACAAAAGCCATATTTGATTAAGGGACAAATGCGATATATCTATAAATATTCAAAGCAAAGGGATAGAAGTTGCTTGCTTTTTGTTTGTTTTTAATTATCCATATTATTCTAGAACATTTTTACAGAAATTTGGGTTGGTATGATTGAAAGTTGATGCCTCTACAAAGAATAGCCTTTTTGCACCTAGACACACTTGTTCTCAGTGCAAATGCAAGTTTCCAAAAAAATCAAACTCCAGTGTGTAAAAAGAATACTTTTGTTGCTATTTAGAAATGGAAATTGTATTTCACTCCTTGCCCCTGAATGGCAGAGGGAATTTTAAATTTTAAAATTGCCCTACCCAAGCATTCTTGTGGGTGTTTATACATTTTGCTATCTGGCAACACCTTATTAAAGGCTTTTTAACAGCACAAATTCTTCCTTTTTTGCCAGTTTCCATCCAGATTTGTAAATAATCACATTTGGGGGCACCACACTTGAAGCATCAAGTGAGAAGTTTTATTTCTTTCCAACACCAGTTCTGCTTTTCTGCCAACACAAAACATCAGGAGGAGAAACAAAAATACAGCACCTTCTTAGATTTCTGTAATAATGAGACACTTTCTAGGAAGAGCATCAAATATTCCAGAGTGCACAAGAAGTGATTTGTTCTCAGTCATCTGCTTACAGCTTCTTAATCCACCCTGTGTTCTCTGTTAGTCATGCAGGATTTCAGTCAGATTTTTTTAAGCTAATCATCAAGATTTGATTCAGCAAGAAAGTTCTGCCCTGATTCATGAGCTGCAGTGCTGCAGGAGCCTGCAGGTTTGTTACAGGAACTGGGCTTAAATTAACAGCATAAAGAAAATAATGCAGCTTGGATTGATAGTGTTTTTGAGAACCGTGGTAGCTGAGAAAGGCAGTTCTGCTGAAAAGGAGCTATTGAACACATTCTCCTGTGTAAACAAAGGTGTGATAATTTTAAGAGAATGAGGTTGTTAACAAGGCTGACTTTTCCAGCAGTCATTCCCCAGGCTCAGAAAGAATGTTTTGAAATCACTCTGCACATCAGTCTCACAGCCTGCACTCTGAACACACTGCTCGCAGCACAGGGCTGGATCCAGGAGATGGTTTGGTGAATACTAAAGGTGCTGGAAAATTTTCAATTCCTGGTGTTTTTCAGTAGGGAAAGGAAGAAGTCAAAGTCCCCAGCACATGCTGAATGGTTTACACTGCCCACAAAGAACTGAATCTCTGCCCAGAATGAGAAACCAATCTGAACCCAGCTCGTTGTCAGGTTCAATACATTCCAATTTCCCCTCTGATGTTTTCCATTTTCATTGCTTTGTCTCTCTACCACACTCAGCTCTACTCAACACTGCAAGTACTATTCCAATATAAAACAGACTGTTCAAATATTTCTGGCCCAAAGGAATCCAGAAAATTGGAGCATAAATTAAAGGAAAACAGATTCAGAAATATTACCCCTAAACAAAACAAGCTCCATAGAACAGCTTATGATGTTTTAGGAGTTAAGTGTATCTAATCAGACCGTTTGCCCTCAGAGCCTGACCCTAAATAAAATATTGGAAGTTTTGACCAAATGAGTGAAAGGAGGTTGATTTTTCTGGCTGAAAGCTTAAAAAGTCAGTGTTCCAAAGAGAGGGGGAAGGGAATGTTTAAAGCTTTCTGCAAAACATCCCTCTTTAGTTGCCTCAAGTTGCACTTAAAGCCACTTCTTGGCTTGTACTCTGAGGACTGAAGACAAACAGTAGGCTTCAGTGGAGTTCCATTAATAGCCAAACAAAAAACACTTTATTGAGAAAACATGTATTTCTGCAAGCAGCTGACCCAACAGAGCCCTCTTTCCTACAGCTCTGCAGCTCTCCAGTGTGGAAATGGAATCATTTTACAAAATTTCTGATGTTTAATAAGGGACAGTTTTATGAAGGAGCCCTTCCCTCAGGAGGAACATTAGCTAAGTCTATTTTCACTCCCTGACTACCTACTTGTGAACTCTGTTAACTTCTACCTCACTCAAATCTTGCTGAGATTGGCCAGAATGTTCAAAAGTTATTAGGAAGGAGTTAGAGATGCAGCAAGACCATGCAAGCAAATCAAATAACAAAAACAAACAAACAAAACTAAAACCAATAACAACATCAAAACCAACAAACAAAACCACAAAAAAGCCAAAAGCAACAACAACAACAAAATAAACAAACAAACCAAACACACACACCCCTCCCCCCATCCCCCCCGACCTTGTAATTTCCAACAAACTCTTAAGGTAGCTGGAAAACAGCTGTGAAGGGAGTCAGCCAGATCCCCTCACAGATTTTTTGGTCCAAGTGTGACCTGTCCACGGGTTAAACCCATGTCCCACATTCCATATATCAAGGTCCAGCTCCTTCCTCTGTCAAAATCTTCCTGTGCCCATAGTAAGTCATGTTGAAAAAGAACTCAAAAAGACATAGGAACCTCAAATTTGGTTTTCCAGACCCAACATTCTCATGCTTAAAACTTACAGTAATTAAATGTTCTCACAGAGTACATGGGGAGAGTTAATACCAGAGTAACAGCATGTTTGGCAGACAACAATTTCATCTAACTCCTATAAATTTTTTGCAAGTCTGATGGCCTTCTCCCCTTCACTGGACCATTTTCTTAGGGGCTGTCCTTTGGAATCCAGAGAAAACCCTCTCCTGAAGAAACCACCTGTGTCTTAGAGCTTCCAACCTGTTGGTATGGTAAACACAAGTGTCACCTCCAGAAGTGGCCACACTGTCACTGAAGATCTTCTAGAAGTCAGCAACTAAGAAAGGGCTAAAAATTGCCACCCTTTTTTTTCCTCAAAGGGGTGGCAAAAGAAGGCAGGTAGTGCCCCTACACTTCCTTGTGATTTCAGGCTAATGGCTAGAAAATTCATTCATATTATAAGAAAACCAGGTTTCCTCTTTCCCCTTGGAAGGGATTTATCCCACACTGTTGCACAGGCTGACCTTACCATTGCCCATAATTACAGGAAGATAGTCCAGCCCTACAGTGTTTATAATCAGCAAAAAAAAAATCAAAATAAATTAAGAAATAAAATCAAACAAATTTCCTATCCCCTTTACTGGCAATGAGCTGAGCCAAGGACAGCAAGATTATGAACACAGTGATACATCTATTGAATATCTAAGAATTAAGACCCTGTGTCCTAAACCACAGGACAATGATTTAATATTTCACTTGGGATCCATTCTCATAGGTTTACATGGCATGGAGAAGTTCATAGCAAGAGCAGCTGCAAACTCTGTAGAACCCAGTACTGAAAAATACAGAGACAAGAGAAGAAATTGAATTACAGATCTGTCTCACCATTATTTTTCCTTTTGTGTAGATTTTAGACTGTTAAAAAAATACCAGGTGAGCTGACAGAAAATTGCTTGAGGTATAGTAAATAACAGGGAAATCACCAGCTGGTTTTGATATTCAGAGGTACAGAATAATACTGAAGTACTGTAAACTATTGAAACAGAGAATCAATTCAACTATATTTATGTTAAATCTGAATTAAAGAAAGATTTGAAGACTTTTCCCTCCTCCCCACAGGTCATGGCGACCCCTGAAAATGGAAGCCTCTCTCAGGGAAACATGAGTAGGAAATTTGCCAGGTGTCATTCTACAAGGATGCTTCTTGAACTCTGACAGGTTTATTGCATGTGTTCCCACCACACATTGGTGGAATTTGATTATTTTGTAACTAAACTTCATGTCAAAGTGCATGAGAGCACACTGGGATTGGTTTGTCACCTGCTAAACACAGTCCCTCCTCATTCTGTCCGTGTTAATTTACAGCAGGGTGAGCTCCCCTTACAAAGGACACCTAACTCCCTCTGGGGGAGCACTGATAAGGAGTTACAGGGAGTCACTGATATTTTCCAGGTCATGAGCACCTGGGGCTGTCTCCAGCCAAGAACTGAAGACATTTGGATGTACAGGGGATGTACACAGGCTGTTACAAAGGGTGCCTCTGTAGCACAGCAGCACCATTTCAGTGCTGCGGGATTTCCCTCCCACTACAGCAGGATTGCTGAGTTCTGCCAAGTTCCAGAACCTGAGAAAAAGCAACACTGTGCTGCTTTTGTTCTTGTGAGGGGGAAGGAGAAAAAAAATTAGCACTTTTTGAATGGATTCGGACTTGGAGGAGATTTAAGTCATGGAAGAGTGTCAGCAAATAAGAAAGTGTGGTTTCAAATCTGAACGGTCTTTAAGAAAGCTCAGCAAGAAAGAAGCATTAATAAATTAGAGGTTTAGTTATCCTCTTGGCTTAGCTGGGGCATTGTAAGGTTCTCAGAAAGCTTTCTGAAGAAATTAGTGATTTTAACAGAAGCTACATTACCTCTCCTCACTCTACTTTATAGTAGTATGAATTGTTCCTTCCCAACTCAAAAATCTTAAATGCACTGTGCAAATGTAAGGCTATATGCAAGCACATAGAATGACAGACACCAACATCTCTTCTAGCTTATGTACTTCAAAAATTCTTCCTGTCATCTAAGAAACTACCCACAAAGAAATAGAACAACCATTTATCCTACAGGATAATTCATGCACATTGTGCAAAACTATTGTGTGCAGACCATTCAACATTCTGTGCACACTTCACAATTAATCTACAAAAAAATCTATGCACAGGCAGTGAGTCCCAGGGACTGAAATTGTTGCACACACCCAGACCAACTGCTAGATTTGTAGCCACAAATGAGGTTCTGCCTCTTTCTGTAATACAAGTATGGCTCTTAAAACTTACAAACTCCATGGCTGCAAATAGTTCAAAGCACAAGAGAATCCATCAAACCAATCAGCAACCAGAGAAGGTGCAGCCCTCCCCACCCTGGATCAGCACTCCTCAAAACCATCAGGAGGTGTGTGTTGACCAGGACTCTGCCTCACAGGTTGGCTCTGGCAGCTGCCCTAGGGCTGTTCACCCCCATAACTGTGTGGATTCCTATCCCTTTTCAGTCAGCCTCATAAAAGATCCCTGCAGGAAAAATACCAGAGAAAGTCCCATGAAAAGGTCTCTATCTGCCCCCTAATGCAAGCAATTGGCACCACAGGAAAAATGCCACATGCACACAGGAGCAAAGACACTACAAATACGGAATAGGTGTGGAAACAAAGCTCTCCAGCAACCCAACACACAACACTGTTAGTGTGCAGTTTACATTTTGATGTTAATTTTTGCATAGCTATGCTGTCAAAACACCTGATGCAGCTGCTGCCCCAAAGCTGCCATGCACACAGAAGGGAGGGTTTGCTGCTGCTGAGGCACCAGCTGCTCCCACTCCTGTGGTCTCCATCCCATCATCACCATCATGGATCTCCTCTGTCACACACTTCTGAAGAAAACAACAGCCAGTAAATATTGCCTTGACATTTTTTTTGATCGGTGTGATGATCTGTCCATTAACTAAATGCCTACCACAGTAAGGTTTGAGTGCAGAAACAGAGAAACAAAGACCTATTACACATTCTAAATTTACTGATACAGCCTTGTTACACCATTGTAACCAGCAACACTTGAAGCTCAAATGTCTCAGTGCTTTTCTGATTAAACCTAAAATCTTAAATTGTATCCCTTTTGTAGAATTCAATGTTTCTTTGCTTGGTTCTGAACATTACAGTAGCTTTCTGCAAGGAATGAGATGGAATGAACTATAGCATTTATACCTGGTCCATTCACTGCCTTCTTGCTTCCCTATCCAGTAATACATTAGGCAAAAGTATTTTTATCAGATGTGGCCAGATCAAATTTAAAATAAGTCCCACCACAACCTCAAAAACTCCATTATATTTGACAGAAGTGTTCCAAATCCCCACCCAGTTCTTTACTGTTATAAGATTCACATTTTCAGAGTTAAAATACATTCCAGTTCTCATCCAACACAAGAGATTAATGTAAATCAGCAAAGAACATGACAAGAAATTGCACCTAGAAATCAATCTAAAATCATCTTGAAGCCCTTGCAATTATGTAACAGTGTAGACAGATAAACTTACTGGCACTTACTAATGCTTTGCTTTGTGTAGTCCTCCATGAGTAGCCCCCACAAGTTTTCCCTTGTTGGATCATCTGTTTCTGGGTACAATGTCAATATTTACAAAGCTCCTGCTACTAATAAACCATGATGAAAACTGCATGGTACCTAGTAATGAATTCTCAAATGCTTCAGCAGAGATTTTGATCAATTTGTATTTTAAGCACATAGGAAGTGAAATAAAAATATCACAGACTCGTACTAAAATTTCTTACCTTGCAGAGTTGCAACAACAGCCAGCATGTCAGGTACACTGTCTGAGGGAATGTCACTTTCATAAGGTGTTCAGGCAAACAGGTAAGGTACATTTGTCCCAAATCCAGCTCTTCATGGACAGCACTACTGCCAGCATTATTAATATCTTCTTCCCCAGCCTCTTGTCTTCCTTTCTGCCCTTCAGCTGATGCACCCAAACATCTATTGAACTCCATTTTAAGCACGTCCGTGGTGTCACACCCCCAGGCCCCCCTCCTTCTCCACAAAGCCCTGATCTTGCCAGAGACAACTCAGGAAAGTTTTAATTTCATATCAGTAACGATATTCCCTGATCCTCCACAAGCATGTAGGCTTGTCTTTAAGCCAACCCAGAAAGTTCAGGCTGTGGTAGAATAAACTTTCTTTAAACTGCATTGGCTTTTTGCCCTTCTCTTATTAAACAACCAAATGTGTGTACAAGACAAATATAGCACCAGCTAGCCTTGTCATACAGCACAAGAATACTCCTGTTGTTGCCAAGAGAGGAGAGAAAGATCCCATTTATTTAAAGAGCAAATCCTCAGCATCAGGACTTCAGTTCATTTGGAGGGGGGAAAAGAAAGATGAAGAATCTGTTATCTTTGAAAACTTTTTTTTTTTTTACAACTGTGTTTCCTCAGAACAAATCCCAATTCTGTAAAAAAATTATGTTCTTATGGAGGAGGGTTTTTAATTCCAGAGACGTCCAGCCACAGTAATTCATTGTTTGAGATATCACAGATGCCAAGCTTATGAAGACTACAAATTCCAAAAGAAAAATGAGGTCTTGTAGATGGACTGGAGCCAAGACATTCTGAAATAATGAACAGGCCTTCCATAGGCCAAACCATGAAGGAAATATGCAAGAGATTAACTAAGTAATTTTTAGTTAAACATTTGGCAGCTCATCTCTTCCTTGTAACAGCTCAAACTTGTACATTAAGAAAAATTTCAAAAACCTTTAGCCTCCTCTAGTGACAGTTAGAAAAGACCTAAATATTTAGGTTTAATTGTTTCAATCATCAAAATTCAACAGCACCAACAACTAAAAGGCATTGTTTTAATGAGGAGGATTAACTTGACTGGTTACTTCATGCAGAAATTTACACTTTCTACAAATTATTTCCCCCACCACAGAGAGGAGTAAAGGAAGACATCAGTGTGGTTTGCTGAAGAATTAATTGAGTTCCAGTATCTTGGAACATTGCCCTTTTTAACATGTAGAGAATCTAACACCCAAAGATTCCACCATCTTGGACCACCTTCAAGCAGCTCATGGCATTTATTCAGTAAATGCTCACCATCCAATTTTGCAATCTTCAGTCATATTAAACATCACCTTGACCTAATCTCAGTGACTTTAACAGGGAATCCTGAGTCATACATCTTACTATTAGAATGGGTGTTTCAGAAAACAAAAGGTAAAACCAAAATTGCTACACACCCATGTACAGCCTGTCCACAAGAAACTGCAAATGAAATGCAGAAATCATACATATTTCTTTCGTCTGCTATAGTCACGTCTGGTTCACCTGGTTCATCTGATGGGTACAGCTGCCACTATTTCCCTCTCTTTTCATGTCCACACAAATGTGAGAAGGAGAAAATACAAAGAATTGGACAGGCAAACCTTCCTGAGATAGTTTGCTAGAATAAAAGTGGAGCATCATTTCTCTTCCTGCAGGCAATCCTGAGTACAGGTGTTGAAGGCAAGCTGGCTCTAACAACAGCAAAGGAGTTGGACAGCATCCCAGTGCTCACTCCTCCTGGCCACATCCCTCTGCTGTCAACAACACCAGCCTGCAATTCCCACACAGTGCTCACTCTGACACAACACAATTTCTGTCCCTGCTTTTCCCACCTGCAGGGGCTCAGGGCAGCACTGATGGCCCAAATGTCAGCAGGCAGGCTGTGGCAGCCTCCCCTGCACAGGGACAAGCCAGCCCTGCTCTAAAGCACTAAAGCAGAGCAGCTCATGGCGAGGGAAGTTCCACAGCTCCCCCCTGCTCTCCTGTCCCCAGGGGTGAGAAGATTGCTGCCATTGTTTGGAAGCAGCTGTGGCCATGCCAAAAGCCTGCTCACTGTTGCTGCCAATTCTAAACACAGCTAAAGAACACTTGACAGAGAAAATGATAGGAAAGGAGAAGTCAAACCAAAGAAATGTCAAGAAGCAGATGACTGAGGCATCTTATAAACTTGTAGAACAGTGTCAGCTGAGAAAATTACAAGGGTGGAGGCCGATGAAAACTGCATGTATTACTAAGGCATTTTCTCTCAGCCTGTTCCCAGAAGGACATGACATTGCCACACACTGACACAGTCATATTATTTTCATCTTTCTGTTGCCTCCCAATTCTTTGATTCTGACCACTAAGAAGTTTCTGCATGAGATATTTCCAACCCTAGTATTTCTTTTCTAATCCTTGGCATTTGTGATGTGAATAGAGATATGAACCAACAAAAACAAATCTGCCTAAGTTATTTTCCAATCCTGGGAGTGCTAATGAAATGATAGTTAAAATAAGATCCACTTACTACATCCTTCAGATAGTCAGCATTCACCTTCACTCCCAGCATGTCTATCTCAAGCAGAAGCCTTGATAGCAAATCTCAGCAATTTTAGGACAATAAATCACATAGACTTGGACTAAGTCTTAATGGTCCATGATCTGGATTGGTTAAGGGGAGTTAAAAAGCAATTTGCATGCAGTGTCCAGGTACTGGGTCTGCTTGTTTTCATAATGTTCAGTATCTCAAATGGCTTCAAAATCTTAAGATAAAACAAGTATTCCAAACAGAAACTTTGTGTTATAACTGGATGAGAAATTTTTGCAACTATGAAGAATTCATTTTAGCACCACACTGGGATAAGGAATTTTCCCTTCACAGCCTGTAGTCACAAGTCAAATTTTTGTTTTGTGTTGGACTTGATTCACCTTTGGAAACAGCTTTTCTTGCCAGGTACAATTACTGAGCAGCTCCCTCCGCTTTGTTAGTACAAAATGTAGCATAGAAGAATGGGTCCAGCTTTTTTGTTTTGCTGTTTTGAATTTAAAGAGATTCATAGCAGAAGCATATTACACTCCAGAGGAGTGCACGTAAGCTCTTGGCAGCCAAGACCCAGTTCCCTGTTCAGCTCTGCTCAGCCTGAAGAACAGCTGCCTACAAGAGTTCTAGATAGGACAATACTCCATCTGAAGATTTTAAAACAACCAATGCTGTCCCCTCAAAAAAACCCAACCAAACAAACTTCCCCAGCCAAAAAAAAAAGCCCGCAAGAAAANCCCAAAGCACCCCACAGGTTTTATGTCTATTATCCTCACCTCTATCTCATTGTCCCATGTGTTTCTAAGCATATTGTAAGAAGAATTTCTGCAAAAGGAGCTCAGAAAGCAACTTTTAAAATCTTGAAGCCAGTGTTTTTGTAGCCATCCTGACTTATCCCTGGCCTGTTAGTAACCTTCAGTATTACTGTAGCATTCAGTAGCTACAGTCTGAGGTACTGAAGAGATCAAACATGTTTGACATTGAAATGGTAACAATTCCATGTTAATAACTGGAGGCTGTAGAGAGGAAGCCAAGATATTTCAGAAGAAGGGGATTTTTGAAGGGCAAGCTGCTAAAAGCTAATGAATTGAAATGTGAGGTAACAGATTTTTCAGATACAGGGGAGCCATGACATGAAGCAGCTGAGAAGCTGTTTCAGTGATGAAGAACAAATGGGTACCAGTACTGGGATGTCAGTGTACCTGATCATCCAGCTAATGAAGTTATCCCACAATGAATGAGTTGTTTGAACTTTCTGTTTTGCCTGCCAGATTCTACAATGGTATATTTTTGAAGTGGGGAAGAGAACACAGCACTGACATTACATTTCCACCTCCACAGGCTCCAACAATTTTACTTAATTAAATCTCAGAGCCCTGGGAATGCAGTTAACCTCCATTTTATCCAGCTGACTGCTCAGCCCTGGTGTTCCCCCAGCAGGTTTGTATAGCTGAAACAGATATCTCAGGGTTGTGTATCATGGTAAAGCTCCAGTTCAGAATGATTTATAGTAAATATCTAATTGGACATAGATTACCATTTGAGTTTATATGTACAAAATCTATATATATTTACACTACTTACCATGGGTATGTAGCTGATATAAGCAGGTTTTAGGTGAGTAATTGACGGTCACAGACTCTATAATGCTCAGTTGAATGGTCCACTGAAATGGCAATAAACAGCATTTTAAACTCCTATAAACTGTCCAGAATCTATATAAATAAAACCTTCAAATAGGGTACATCGCCCCAAGTTTTCTTGCTTTCTAGTGTTTGGATCTCAGCAGCAGAGTTTCTCACGCAGATTCAAGAAAACAATGTATATTTTTAGAATTTATCTGTGTGTTTACATGTTTCTGCTCTGGGAGGAGAAACATGATTGATGGTGATGTTCACCATCCAGGTCAAAGAGCTGGCGACCTGTGTAGCCAATCTCTTGCCTGTTGTATAAATGTATATAAATAGAGTCAGAAAATTAAAATTAGAGGAGCTTTCCCTTGACCTGCTGCTGCCTGCCTCGTCCTTTGTGTGTCCAAAACAGTGACAAGGGTATAGCCCATTTCAGTCCCATCATGACTGATTTTTCCTTTTATCAGAGTTAGCTCTAGCAACAACAATAGCAGACATTTTAAAGCTGGCACTAATACAAATGGTGTCTAGAATATTTGCAAAAAATAACTCTAAATCAATGCCACCTCTCACTGCAAGTTATTCTATCATTGGCACAATGGAGATTTTTCTACTTGTCTGCTTTTTTTTTTTAACTGGAAGAATTTTTTTTTCATTATTATGGTTTAGATACAGGGGAGAGACTGAAATCAATCCTTCCAGGAGGAGAGAGCTTAGGACATGAAAGAGAACGTAACCCTGTCCGTTCCTGATGAGGACTTCACTTTATTAATCAGCAGAGCATTGTCCTTTCCTGCTCAGTGACCACAAGCTGGGAGGGTAATGGTTCCCCTCCCACCACCAGAAAGGAGTTTCTTCAATCTGTATTTCAGAACATTCTGTATTTCTACCACAACTGTGATGGTGAAAAATCTGCTTAAAACAAGAGCCCTGGCTCCTCAAAAGTTGCTTGATTATGCAGAGGGAAGCATTAAGATAGTATCTCTCTTGTTTAGAAACACCAGTTTTATCATCAGCAGCACTGGTCCTCCATACACTTTCCAGTATTTCTGCAGCTGCCTCATGGCTCTCTTGAAATTTCAGAACCTCTCATCCTCCAGTCTTGCCTGAATCCCTTCTCCCCTTTCATTACCCAAGCTTTACATGCCTTAAGGAACAGAATGCAGCAAACCTACTGGGAAGCTGTTGTCTTTCCTGCCTTTCTCACTGCCTTTTGCTAAAATGTTTTGATTTGTTGCTATTTGTAGGGCTAAAGGCACTAGAGTTTCGAGTGAAAAATGAATTTTTGGCTACCAGAAATCTTAAAAGGAGCTACAAGAGAGCCCTAAGCAGAATTCTGCAACTGTCTGAGAAATCCCCTCCAAAAAGTTGAGGACACATGATATTTGTGATTATTTTGAACCTGCTGGCAAGCCTGCAGTAGTGCTTACATTAATTCAGCATCTGAGAGGGCAGAAAATCCTCCCTAATCTGCACAGGGAAGAGATGCACTGCAAGTAACTGGGCTTCTTGTGGTATTTGATGGACTGTTTCCATCTGGCTGCACTATTTCCCAGCACACTACTCTGAGCTTTGTAGCACTTTGTACTTACTCACAAATGCACAGGAGTATTCAGGGCTATTTCTTCCATGAGTTAGTCATTGCTGGGTGGACATCCAATAAAACTTCCACTGGGATATAAAGAGCAGACATCTGTCTGCATGGAACTGAAGGTGTGACATGTAAAAACACCCGAGATGGTGCGAGCTAACTGGTGTGTGTGCCCAGAGCAGTAAAGCTCCAGACTTACTCAGGCTGTGCAAAATCTACTGAGAATTCAAAAATCCACTGGAATTAATCTGGTAGCCAGCATGCATGCAGGTACATCAGCAATATCAGTGGGTGAAAAGGCAGGACAAGCAGATCTCCACACAGCCATTCTGGGGAATGTGCAGCCTTTGTTTGCATTGAAGCAACATTTGCCTTTCAATTAAGGGAAGAAACTGGGTGCCATGAAAGATGTGAGGCTTTCTCAGAAGAAAGCCTCTGTGAGTTTAAACCATGGTTTACCTAAATGCAGATTACCAAATCTGTAGTTTATGTGAATAGCAGAAACCACATAAGCCTCAAAAAGTCAATATTGGGAAAACTTTTTGAGAGAAAACAAGCTTTTTTTAGCATATTCTGACACACGCTGCTTGAGATTGGATCAGCAATGTCCCGGGAATAGGAGTTCACTCTGTGCTTACACATTTGGTTCTTGTCCCAGCAAGTTTGGAGAGGTGAGAAAATGAAAACTGGCTGTGCTGAAAGTTAGCCAGGCTCCTCTGATCATCAAGGAAGTTTAGCTCAGGTTTCAACCAGCAGCTTGTGGTTTGGCATGAAAAAGACTATTCTAGCTCACAGCAGCATGTAAACACCCTGGGCCAGCATTACTCTTCTTTGGGAGACCTCTGGCCACCTGCTCAAGCATTCATCCTTACTCCAAACTTATTACAAGTACCCTGGGATTTGGTGTGGAGGAGTGGCAGTAAATACATGTTTTTTCCTCTGTCTGAGATGGCTTTGAAATGATTGCTAAATGTGCCAGGAGAGAGGGGGGAAGTGAGCACGTTTTCACACACACTGCTGGGCCTCTGCCCGAGGGCCTCATGCCCTTTTACCTCAGGTCTCTCAGCCTCTCCCACATCCAGCTACCTCACACAGCCCTCGTGCTCCAGCCAGAGCAGGGCCCTGAAGTTTGCTGGCAGATCCCCAGGACCTCTGAAAAACACAGGCTCTCACAGGTGCTGCTGGCACCCAAGAGCCTTACCCCGGCCCAGCACTGTGCTCTCGTGGGGCATTCCAGAGCAATCCCCCACCCCACCCTCCTGAGGGGCTCCTGTGCAGCCTCCCAGAGGGGCTGTGGGGTGAACTCCCTCCCCCATGATGTCCTGGGAATCACAATATTAATTAAGTTGGAAAAGACCTCTGAGATCATTGAGTCCAACCT
>VXBB01009990.1:23743-134453 GCA_013399915.1 Illadopsis cleaveri | reverse complement strand
AGGTGCGGTGAGGGATGGGGGGCACAGGTGCGGTGAGGGATGGGGGCACAGGTGCGGTGAGGGATGGGGGGCACAGGTGCGGTGCGGGGCCACAGGTGCCGTGAGAGGAGGGCTGGCACAGGTTCCGAGTGGGTGAGTGCCTTTTTAACTGGAAGAATGGGTGTTGTTTGGTTCAAGACACGTGTTGGCAGCCCCAGGATCCGGGGCTGCCTTGGACGAGCATTCCCGCGGGGAGGTGAGGGGTCAGGTGTGAGCCCTTTTCCCTACAGCTCGGCAGAGCCTCTCAAGTTCCTGTGTTCAAACCGCACAGGCCCAGGTGTGCACTTCAGGCTTACTGGGTGCCGTGATAGAAGCTGGAGCCTGGGGCACAAGCTGCTCAGCTGGAAACAGTTGGGGCTGTTTGTTTGCAGGAATTGTGCGGCAGAGGTTGAGGCTGTTTGTGTGTGACCGGCTGGGTGCTCCGTGGGCAGAGGGTGCTCATGTACGTCGGAGAGCAGAGCAGGTTCAGCAGCCTCAGGTGAGCGCTCCAGCCCCCTTGGCCTGTGCCAACAAATGTTCAGCCAGAAGAGCATCGTGGGTTGTTATCTGGAACATCGCTAGCACACCACCCGACGTGCGTTTTACTAATTTCTGCAATTACGGCAACATGCCTTTCTTTGTTCCCTGTGTGTTAAATGAAGTGCTCCTTCTTAACGCGTTATCAGCTGAGTTGTGTTCCTTTCATTCTCGTACCTTCCTCATTGCTCAAGATGCACCTTCTAAGGGACTCCCAATAGGACTATGTGGGTTAGCACTTTCTGGCATTTGTATGATTACTGTTGCATTTCAGATTGTGCCAGCTTTCATTATATTGGTGTTCCATCATGGAAAAACTGGGTTCCTTCCTTCCCTTTCTGCAATTTTCTACTTATGAGCATTAATGCAGGGTTACAATTATGCTAACATTAAGCAAATTGTTAAAAGGACTTTTAAAGTCCTTGTAATAGAGTGACAGATGCTTATGATTTAATCCATTTAAATATTCAATCTGACTATCACAGATAAGATTACAGTATTTTGATCCTGATATTCTGATTCTCCCAGTGCTGATTGACTGACAAGGCAGGTTGTCCTACACTGAGGAGAAGAATTAGAGAAGAACTGAATTTTGCCTCTATAAGCCTTTGATAAAGGCTGGGGATTTAAAGAAAATAAAATATTCATAAGCAGTAGGATGGGGGGTTTTTTCTGAATAAAGAATTTGCAGGGCTGGAAAATAGTAATTCAATAATGTCATATCAAACAATAATGTGATATTGACTAGAGACCAAACAACATTGAATCCAAGTGACTTTAATATGTAATGTAGAATATGATAACTAAAATATAATACATAAAGCATATGTACATTAGATATGACATATATGAAAAATAGTTAACAAAATACATTAAACAGCATATAAATGCATGTATCTTAGTTACATAATAAACCATGTTTGTACTGAAATTTTATTAATCTGCTACTCAGATTTTTAAAAGGTACCTGCTTCAGATTTCATCCCTATTCTTGAACTTAAGTTTGCACAAATCCTTTTTTAAGTGTGTGTATACACACTTATTATTTTTTATATATATATATACCATGCATATACATTGTCGATCCAGGAGTTTCATTCTTTTCATTAAGTAGAAGTCAGAATATGTAACACTGTTCTCTCTTAAAGATTCCCTCATTTTACCTGCAACTTTATTGTGTGTCCTGTGCTTTTTTTGTAAAGTGTGAGCATTTTCAATATCCTGCCACCAGATGCTCCAACTTACTCAGAACAATGGAATATTGTGAGTAAAGCAAAGTATTGCTCTGGGGCTTGTGCCTAAGTTGCCATCCCTTACATCTGACTGGGATACCTGACTGCCATTTTACTGCTTTGCTTTTGGAAGGAACACTTACCTGACAATTCCTGTGGACCTGGTATTTCTTCCTACATTTTTTTCAGACATTTTTACCAGTGTGAGATTATTTGCACTGTGATATTTAAAGGGGTGAGTGCCTTCTCCACTCATAGCAGTACATGTGGGTTTATTAAGGGCACTCAGCTACCTGATCTTTGTGCTGGGAATTCCAAAAATACCTCTGAAATTCCACTGAATTCTGAATTCAAAGAAGGAATGTCAAGAACTGATATCTTAAGAATATAGTTTTTTTAAAAATAGTTTTTTCCAGAGGAATTTTTTTTACATTTTAAAGTACCATAAGATGAGGGGAGAGGGGAAATTCTTTTTTCCTTTTTGGAGGTTGTATTCAGCACAAAGGTATTGTTCTTTTAATTATTGTTCTGATCTTTGGATACAATTGGTCACTGCCTCCAATCTTGCAAAAACTGGACAGGAAGTAGGTGAACAGTTTCATACAAGCTGCTCTGAAGGTTCATACACACAAAAGTCTGAAAAAAATCTTCATATTTTATCTTATTTTTTTGTTACATCCATTGAAAAGTTTAAAAAATCCATCTAACATCAAAGGGGAACGATAGTACCTTAGGCTGAATGCAGACTGAAGAAAGCTGTTTTCACAGCTACATACTGCATGAGAAATTGAATACTTACATGCAGTGAATATTTAACATTCACATTAAGTTCAGCATGTCTTCATTTGTTAAAGAGATGTTGCTTGGCTAATACAACAAGTTTTATTTAAAGATTCTTCTTTAAGCTCATGTACAGCCAATCTTAGTAAACACCTTAGTTGATATGAGCTCGAGGAGGGAAAATTTCTGTTGGTTCTTTAAATGGAGATTGATTATGCCCCAAAGATTTTTGAGCTTTCCCCAGCATTGCATCAGCAGCCATGCAACTCCACAGGGAGAACTAGAACAGACTGCCCACAAGCATTTTTTCTGTGCTGTGCAATGCAGATCCACAGTTGTTTTTTGGCAGCATGGATTGAACCCAGGACCTTTGTGTGTCAGAGTGCAAATGTGAAGAGGCTGCACAGCAAGATCANTCCACTGTTGTTTTTTGGCAGCATGGATTGAACCCAGGATCTTTGTGTGTCAGAGTGCAAATGTGAGGAGGCTGCACAGCAAGATCACTACCCTGGACTTCAGGAGAGCAGAGTTTGGCCTCTTAAGGGATCTGTTTGGTAGAATACCATGAGGTAAAGCCCTGGAGGGAATAGGGGTCCAAGAAAGCTGGTTGATACTCAAGGATCATCTCCAAGCTCAGGAGAAATGCACCCCAAAAAAGAGGAAATTAGGTAAAAAAGCCAGGAAGCCTGCACAGATGAACAAGAAGCTCCTGAACAAACACACACAAAAAAAGTCAATTAGGATAGAAGCAAGAACAGGTAGTCTGGTAGGAATACACAGAAATTGTCCAAGTAGACAGGGATTAGGTGAGGAAGGCTAAAACCTGATGGAATTAAATCTAGTCAGGGACATCAAGGGTGCTGAGAATAGCTTCCATAGGTATGTAGTGATAAAAGAAAGATTAGGGAAATTATGAGCCCTGTCTGGAAGGAAACATTAGACCTGGTTACTCAGGATATGGAGAAGGCTGAGTTACTCAAAGTCCTTTTTTCCTTTGGTTTTCACCAAGTGCTCCAGCCACACTGGCTGAGTCACAGAAGGCAAAGGCAGGGACTGGGAAAATGAAAAGCTGTGCACTGTAGGAGAAGATCAGGTTCAAGTATGTCTAAGCAGCGTGGAGGTGCAAAGGTCCATGGAATCTGATGAGATTCATTTGCAGGTCCTGAGGGAAGCAGTGGATGAAGGGGTTGAGAAGTCACAGCAGTCCAGTGAAGTTCCCAATGACTGTAAAAGGGGAAACATAACCCACATCCTCAAAAAAGGAAAAAAGGAAGACCTGCAGAACTACAGGCCAGTCAGTCTGACTTCTGTGCCCAGCAAGGTCATGGCACAGATCATTGTGGAAACTGTGCTAAGGCATGTGGAAAACATTGGAAGTGATTGGGACAGCCAGCATGGCTTCACTGGGGGCAAACCATGCCTGATAAATTTGGTGGTGTTACAGCGTTAGTGGGCAAGGGGACAGCAACTCACATCTACATGGACCTGTGAAAAGCTGTGCGCACTGTCCCACAGGACATCCTTGGCTCTTAACTGGAAAATGGAAGGACCACTCAGTGATAAGGAAGTAGCTGGATGGTCACGCCCAAAGTGTTGTGGTCAACAGCTCAATGTACAATTGGAGAGTGACAAGTGACATTCCTCCAGGGCTGGCTTTGGGACTGGCCCTGTTTACATGGACAGTGGGACCAAGTGCATTCAGCAAGTTTGCCAGTGACACCGAGATCTGTGGAGCAGTCAACATGCTGGAGGGAAGGGATGCCACCCAGAGGAACCTGGACAGGCTGTTTATGTCAATGCTGGACCTACGTAAGAGCAGTAAAAGCCCCTCTTGCCTGCATTTGTTCCCTCTGGTTTGCAGACAGCAGCAGGGACTGGCTAGCTGTTACAGATGAGCTGGGCTTAGAGGGAGAAGAGCAGCAGCAGCAGGAGAAAGACACCAGTTTGGGAGGTAAATAAAGTTAGACAAATCATTTGTTGCTCTGTGCCTGTGAGGTGGGAGAAATGACAGTCTCCTTTGTGTCTTTCCTATGTGGGAGCAAGATGACTTTCTTTCCAACACCTTTGTTTCCCTCCAT
This sequence comes from Illadopsis cleaveri, assembly GCA_013399915.1. Lineage (NCBI taxonomy): Eukaryota > Metazoa > Chordata > Aves > Passeriformes > Timaliidae > Illadopsis > Illadopsis cleaveri. The sequence continues at coordinate 129,808 of VXBB01009990.1, read as the reverse complement.
GATGTCAGTTACTCAACCTGAAATCCAGGGAAGGGATGTGCAGTGTGCTACAAGGATGAGAAATTCTGCCTCTGCTTCCTCGAGGTTCTGGGCTCTTCACTATAAGAGATGTTGGTGAGCTGAAGCCAGTAGAAGGAGGCTACTGTGGTAATTGCAAAAGGAAAGGGATCACTTGTGTCAGGAACAACTGGTTTTTGTACAGACTGTCTGTTGCTGCAATATTAAGCCTTATGTTTATTATTATTTGGTTAGCTCAGTTGTGATGTGTCACTTAGTATTTTAGGGAAAAATGCCTGTGTGACAAACTCCTTGGCATTTCAGGCTTTTTGTAGGTTAAATGGCAACTTCAAAGCAGTCTTCAGAAATGCCATTGTGTGCCATGAAGGAGGGTCTTAGACACTTATAATCTATATTTTCAGGAGATACTTGTGGTAAAATGACCGCATTCTCAAAGTTGATTTGTGCTGGCAGTCTTGGGGTGTTGGAGAGAGAACCTCTCTTCTTCATAAGTGTTGAGTAACACTAAGAAAGCTCCATAGCTAGGGGAGGTGATTTCACTTTATAGCTTCATAGTCCTGCTATATCATGCATTTCAAAACCCAGATTCTGCAAAATGCAGGCATCTCTTAAATACTGTGGTTAGCTATTCTTTACATTATTAATGATCAAAGGTAGGAATTAACTTTTGACATCAAAATTCAGGCATTTAATCAAAGATATTTCTCCCTTGCTGCAGTTCCCAGCCTCATGCCCTTCTTCAACTTCTCCCCATGACAGCAAATCTCAGGGCAAAGATACTGCCCCTGTTCAAGGCAGGATACTAATGAGGGGGTTGTAAAGATCTCTACAAACACACCATGGCCACAAGGGACCATTTAATCACCAGGTTTCATCCACAAGGCATAATCAGTTTTTTTCAATTTATTCTCAAAATATGAGAGCCAAGACCAGATTCAAGCTGAGGTATGAAAATTACTGTTCTGTTAAAGTAACACCAAGAATGCCACAAAAAAACCTGAAAACTGGGTAAACAGTGTGTCTTATCTAGTACTTTGAGAACAGTTTTTCAATTAGAAAAGGAAGACTTTGTATAAGGTTAAGTGTAGCTGTTATCATGGATATTAAAAACATGTTTTCTCCCATTTAAAATGGAATGTAATAATTTATCTTTTCAATGGTGATTTTCACATATAATTCATTCTACTCACAATTTCTGCTATGATAAACACGTCTTTGGACAATATAGGGCATACTATATTCTGCTGCCTGATATTTTTGTAAAAAAAAATACTTTTTCTTAGGCAGTAAATCTTGCCATACCAGTGTAATCTGCAGTCTAGAACCTTGTATCTTGGTTGCCATAAAATATATAAAGACTTTCTCTAAAATTAAAGAAAATGTAGTACAACAGAAAACAATTTTACCTCTTCATATCAGCTTCCCAAATGAAAACTCATTGTGCACGTACCTGTGTTTTAAAAATATAGTGATATTTTCAATTGTTGTGTGGCACGATATGACAGAAATAAGCTATCACTTTTTTCTTAAACCTTATCATGGCATGAATTTTTTCAAAATCCTACTGAACTTGGGGGTTTGGTTTTGTTTTTAAAAAAGAGCATTAGTTACCAGCCATCTGCAACTATGATTTCAGGGGTGTGTGGTTGCCCAGAACTCCTAACTGTGCCTGTCATTCCAACAGACTGGCAGGATTTTCTGCTGCAACACTTTGGTGAGATCTCCAGAGAGAAATCCTTGTTGATTCTGGTCTCCATATAATGTCGTAGAGCTGTCATGCTATGCTGTGTTGGAGTGCACCCATATCTACAAACGGATTGTTCAGTGTTGCACCTGCAAAATAAGCAAAAACATCTTAAATATGTTTGCATGTTTGTTTCAGGTTTTTATTTAAAATATACTGGTGAGTGAATGAAGGAAAATAGGTAAAACCAGGAATAAAAACTGGCTACCACCAGAATGCAACCAGGGTCAGATTAGCTATGGCATAAGAACTCCCAGTTGTTTAGACAGACTAGTCTAGAGTAACTTGTCAACTGTACCATATGCCATCTGCATCTTCCTGCAAGTGGTTTTTTTAGCAGGAGTTTTGTCATTAGGCTTCTGCATTTTCATGAGATAAATAAAGCAATCCCCAAAGCCTTCACTATTTCTAAAAACGTGGTTACAGTTTTTCATGATTCTTTCCAGTGATGCAGTGCGATGGTTTCCCAGTCTTTTTGCAGAGGAACCTCACTTAAAGAACCAAAGGTGGAAAGCTACAATCAGTTCTGGTTTGCTTTAATATTCTTCTACCAGCTGCAGCTTTCCCATCACCCCTCCTACCCAGCCCAGACCTCTCAGCTTTCCCTTTATTTGTTGTTGTCCTGTTCCTTTCCTGTGACATCTCAGTCTCTGCTGCTGTCACAGGCAGCAGTGGCACTAAAACAGAGCAAATACATTTGGACAGATCAATCTGTTTCTGGTATTATTTGTGTCCTCTTGCAGGCAGAGTCCTTTTTTTCCCTTGAGCTCATCTAAATGACTCTCCTCATGGGTTGGAAGGCACAATGCACAGAAGTCCAGGCTGAATGAGGCAGTAAAGAACATGCCTGCTCCTCCCCTGGATGGTTCTTGTTAAGCACCTGCCTAAGGGACTCCTAAAAAATATGATCAGATAAGCTGAGACAGATCTCTCTGGTGCATTGGGACTAACAGGCTCTCGTGGATGCAATTCAGAGTGTGGCTCTTGCTGCACTCTTGATTCCCTTGTGGCAGCTGTAACCTCTGCCCATTGTGAGGAGCAGGCACCAGAACTGTGACTGGTCAGGCAGTGGAGGGCCTGACTTGGGCACCAAAGCCATCTCTGTGTCAGTGGGAGCCCACTCTTACCCAATTCTCAGCCCTGAAGCATGTAAAATAGGGCTTAGAAATTCAACTGGTAAGAGTCACTCCAGAAACCAGAAAAAAATTCAAAATGTGCTTAGAGGTGGCTTACTTAAGTAAAAAAGTTATTGTCCTCTTTCTAGCTTTACATTTCATGTAACTGGAAACATAAATGTAAGACATCTTTATACTCCTTCAGTGCTCAAGGGGTTATTCTTACTCAGAAACTGATGCTTAGGGCCTCCTGTACGCAGTCAGCTTGTCCGTGTCCCCAGGCAGTACCCGGAATGACTCTCCAGTTTGTGCCCGTGCTCCAGGTGCTGGGAATAGCTGCATTCCTGCCTGCTCTGCTGCCCCAGGTACCTTCCCGAGCACGGAGGAGGGCTAACCCTCTGAGAATCCCACACACAAGTTTGTGCCCGTGCTCCAGGTGCTGGGAATAGCTGCATTCCTGCCTGCTCTGCTGCCCCAGGTACCTTCCCGAGCACGGAGGAGGGCTAACCCTCTGAGAATCCCAAACACAAACACTGCCGCGGCATTTGGCGGGCCAGCAAAGGAATTCGTGATATTCATAAGCTTGCTACAGTTTGTTTTCCTTGATCGGGAGGCTGTTTTTCCAGGGGTTAGAAGGCACCGATGGAGCAGTTTCCCCCGTGGCACTGCGGGGCGGGTTTTCCCTGCGGAGCCCCGGCGCGGCGCTGCCGAGGGAGCGCTGACCCCTCGCGGCTGCGCTCCGGCTCCAGGGCCGGGGAACGTCCCCTCTGTGCTGCTCGGCCTCGGGCTGCTGGGCCTGAGCTGCAGCATTTTTACATAATAGATGGGTTTCGTGATAGGGCTTTCCATGACAGGATTGACTGTTATTAGGTTGACTCCCAAGCTGTACAATTTCTACAATTTTTTGCTTAGACCATGCCCAGGTCATTCAGGATGCTCTACAACAGTGAGGGGTTTGGCACCTGAAAGTCCCCATGTAACCTGAATGTCGGCAGCTCTTGAAAAAATCAAAGAGGTTTAGGATACGTCTGGACAAATGATATGAAAATCTGCTAAATGCAAACGCCTTCTTCAGCTGTTTGGTTGCTGTGCTTCCTTCTGTTGAACGCACTCTGCAAATCTCTAAGTGTGTGCTCTGTTGCCGCAAAGGTTTTTGCCAGTTTGTTAAAGCAATGTCATTTGCAGATCTCTAAAACCCATCTGCTGTGAAAAATCACACCAAAGCTCTGCCACCCTGGTGAAATAAACAAGTGCCATCCATTTTACAGTGAGGTAAGTAAAAAACACATGGTTATTTAAAATACTACATGTCAGCATCAAAGTTGGTAAAGGACAGGGAAATTCTTAATGTGTGTTCCCTTTTCTGGGCCCTGGGACATGCTGCTTGACAGCCCAGAGGACAAGGACAGCAGACAGTGCAATGGCTCTGGTAGCAATTGTGAGAAATGTCCACCATGCTGATCTTACCCAAGGAACTCAAAACTCTGCCTGCAATCACTGAAAGTCTGAAAATGTCTGTGAGCATCTCACGAGAATACAGAGAGGATTTTGGGAGCGCAGCGCTCCGTGTTCACGTGTCCTGTTTCCAGCCGTGTCACCGGGCGCAGGTGCACATTGCTCTGGTCTCGGAAAGCCCAGCACGAGGGACTTTAACGACATGCAGGTGTCCCGTTCCATGCAGCAGTGTCAGCTGGCGAGCACGAGGTGGCACAGCAGAACAGCGGAAGGGGGAAGAGGAGCGGGCTGCAGCCCCGGAGGGTAGTGGGTAGGTCTGGTAGCTGAATTTTGAGGTCCTGACTGTATGTCTGGCATCTGCAGCCTGTAACTTCCGATATCATCTCCCTACTAAGTCCAATTCTCTCATAGAAAGCCTGACTTTTCAGTATTTCCGAGGCACAGCACAGTCATTTCATCTGCAGATTCCCTAGAGTTTATGAGTGAATATCAGCTCAGTCCTTACTAGCATTTTCAAATGACTCAGTTCCTGAGCTGGTCCCCTTTTATGATGAGGTTTTCATGACATTTCCACTGCACCTGCAAATTAAAGCTGTGTGACAGACCCAGTGATGTTCTAACTCTCAGTTCCTTCCTCCTACTATCAATCACATTTGATGGTTTTTCTCTTTTTTTCTGCTGTGACTTTTATCAGTTGAATTTATAAGCCTCGTTGTACATACTTTGAACACTGGGCCTTTAAGGCCAGAAGGGATGTTTTGCAAGATCAATTGCTCATGTGCCTAAGGAAATCTGTTTAAAAAAATATTTGATGTAGCCTTTGCTAGAGAGAAGAGTGTCTTGGGAATTATTAATCTCAGGAGCAAGTCAGAATATAGGGCCACTGTCCCCCTAAGGGCTTGGGATGCAGAATCTTGCATTGTTCTCTCATCTGGGACAAAGATATGCCTGTTATGTCAGCCTGAGAATCGAGAGTGATTGGATGAGTGAAGGTAAACATGTATCTGATGGAAGATTGGACTAATATGGACTCTCCAAGCTGGAGAAAAGCCTGCTGATTGCAGTTAAAGAGGAACAGGAAAAGCTAATTTTAAGTCAAGGAGTCTGAACCGGAAGCTTAATAAAAACATCAGTCAATAGATGAACAGAGACTTCAGTGCCCACCTCTGCCCCACTGCCACCCTCCCCCCTCCCCAAAAAAAAAGTGCTGATTAACTTAAGTAGACATTGGGAATGGGAAATTGAGGCAGGCCCTTTGCAAGAACCAGTTCCATGAGGGAATGCCCTGAAGCATTCTTTGTCTAGCCTGGCCATTGAACTGCTGTAACCTTGATGCCAAGGTTGTTTAATAGATCTGCTATCAGGCAGAGCTGATTGCTCTGGCTGGATTGACAGTTAGCTGGGAGTTTTATGATGGAATGATTTTCAGATGGAGAATATGTTGCTTTTCAAAACTTTAAACATTATTTGGGAAAACTTGGTTTACTGGATGTCTTGGGCAAGGAGAATAAGAAAAATGCCTCACTACCTAGAAGATTTTACAGTAGAACAGAATTGATCATAATCAGCACTCACAGAACAGACATATATTCTATCTTAATGGTCTTGCCATGGAGATATGCAAAAACTCCCTTTGCATAAAAAGACATTGTTTTTAAAAACTATAATAATGAATTTTATTAAAGTTCATTTTCTTAAATGATTTTTTATTTTTAATGAAAGGGTTTTATTTTCCAGTCACTTCAGTTTCAGGGCATGTACCATTTCAGAATGGCACCTTGAGCACATTACTGCAGACTAACACAAATAAGTACTGTGATTTCTATTCAAAAACTCACTTTGTAGGAAATTCCCAATACCTCTGGGTTGGATTTCAATCCTGCTGAAGACTGACCACCCACACAGAAATACTGCAGCCATGCTGGTGCCCTGTGAGCCCAGAGGATCTCTCTGCAAGGGCCAGAGGACCTTGATGCTGTAATATTATATCTCTGAACACTGTGCAGTTTTGTTTGCTTGTGGAACTCAAACTGTCAGTCTGTGCCAGGGACAAAAATCTACTCCATATTCCCTGTCCTTGCTTTTATATGCCACTCCAGAGGTCTTAAGAAGCCAAAGCAGTGTTTTCTAGGTAGAAGTAGAGGTTCCCCCATGGCTCAAAGGCCAGGATTGTTGTACAGATTTTGTGATGGCAGTTATGCACAGATCAGCACCTGGGGTGTGACCTGACAAATAGTTCTGTTGCCAGAAGTCACTTGTGCTTAAAAACCAACCTGTCACTCCCAGGTAATCACAAGTTATTCTGTAAAAAACTTTTTTTGCTGTTATAAGCTGCATCTGCCTAGGAATGCTGTGCCAGCATAATATACTGCATAATATTATAATACATGATCCTGTGCTGACAAAGCATTCTGAGTGTGGACCAGCCTAACCTGCTAACTCCTTCCTTCCCTGAGCTACACCATAGAAAAGGCACAGAAAGAAATAAAGACAGAGCCTCTTTAAGTGCTTCTTTCTGGAGAAACAGTCCTGTAGTAGTAATGTGGTCCTTGGTTGTTCTCTGCTTCTGAACAATTTGTGTCTGACCCCATAACTCGTCGACAAACTGCAGATTTTACACCACTCCAACCACTCTTTCCTGCTTTTCTTAACTACATCACGTGGTTTATCAGAAACCAGTGTTTTTCTCTTCCTTCATGACTACATTCTTTCTGTAAAACTTTGCATTACTTCAGACCCATCATAAAAAATTTCAGAGCAGAAAATGAGTTAGATTAAATACTTATGAGCATGTATGAACAAATTAAATTATCAGAATGTGATAAAACAACGGATGCATTGTGTAGAAATTTCTCTTCATTTTTTTCTTCATCACGAGTGGCTTGAATAACATCCTTCTGAAATGGTGCCTCTGAGAGAAAACACTTTGTGAGCTCTGTTGTGCTTTCATAAACACCCAACGATCCCTGCAAGTTAAAATATCATCACAAGCTTACTGCACTTGATTATAGGGGCAGGGACAGGCCGTCAGAATTTGTCTGTAATGTCTAATTCCAAACAAAGTTTGCTGTTTTGCTGTCTGCAGCTTGTTCCTGTCCTCATTGTCTGCTTCACAGCTCGTGTTCAACCTCTCAGTCAAGGTCACAGTCAGTCTGAAAATCAATTTTCCATGCCTCCATTGCGCCTTCCTCAACCTTATTTCTTTTCTTATCTCTCTCACTGAAAGAGCTGCCTACACAGCTCAGGCTGAAGCAGGGGACAAGTTCACATGTGCAAAATCTTAGCCAAATAGGAAGCCTATAATGAAATAATCTGTGAATAATCTCTGCCCCAGCTATCTCGAGCCTTTCAGATTATTTAGATTGGATAGTCATTTAAATCTCGTCAGTGCTGCATTGTGCTGCTGATGATTGAAATGGTAATGAATGCAATACAGTCTCTCAAATGGTTCAGTTTTTTAAAAAATGCATCATTTACAGGCAGTTAGCAGTGTTCCAATTGCATCTGGCTCATTGATTGCCCAGTACAAGCTGGCTGTGTCTGCAGGGCACAGGCAGTCTGGGTTGCAGTGAACCCTATGTCATCTTTGTGTTGCACATCTCTGGTGCATTTGCTGACTTGCTAAAGTTAGGGTCAGCAAATAAGCTCCCAGCAACCCAGAGTAAGCAGCAAACTGCTCTAAATACGTCTGCAGTTAATTTTCCTGAGCCAATTCTTTTTCTTTTGCTGGTACAGCCCACTATCTTGCAAGTCACTGCACTGCTCTTTCACTCAAAATTCTCTGTCTGTTCTCATATCCAGGCTGTGTCTGCATCTGTTTTATTCTGTGCATAAAATCCTTCTATCCATGTGTCTAAGGCTGTAGCTGATGTTCTGTTTATATTACTACTAAGGTATCAAATTTTGCCTTTCCTCTGGCCTTTATAATCACAGTCTTGTTCACATCTACTCAGAATGCTGTCATTTGAAATCAGTATTTTTCTGTCTGATTATGCAAACCAAAATACATGTTGCTTTGTGTATTTTCCCTCATTTATCTCACTCTGTAAGACCCATGATTTGGTGGTTGACACCCCTCCCAAGGCTTCTGAGGGCCAATTTGTCAGTTGTATCCTAGTCCACTTAAATACTTGCTGGTGTTTATGATCAGTCAACAATTAGAGTCTGCACTGTCTCCTTATTATGCTTCCGATGAAGAAATGTAATTTTCTTTTCCATGGGGCTTCTTGTGTTTGGAAGTCCATTCCTAAAACTGGGAAAGCCTTGACGACACTTCCATTTCTGAAGGGCCAGCAGGTGTTCTCATTTACCTTCCACTGTTTCATTTGTCTGTATCTATTTGTGGGTGTTTGTTTGGCATTGTCATTTCTAGACATCATTTCCAGCCCTTTGGAATACAGTCCCAAAACCTGATCCTGATTTATACAGCACTTAACACGTGAGGAGAAGGAGGGTAAAGGGGTCAGAAATCAGTCATCCAGGTCTGGAATATGTGGTCATGGCAGCAACAGAAATGGTTACATGAAGTTTATTCTTTGCTCCTGCAAAACTGAAATTGCAATTCACTTTTGCCTGGAGGTTTTCTGTGGTCAGCTTGGTGCTAGAGCTTACAAAATGCTGCTCATTTTTACCTCTTTAGTGTATTTATAAGGTTAATTGTGTGCTTTGGTAGTAAACAACCATTTTATAGGTCTGTATAAGTTTTTGCTAAGCTCCACTGGAATAGAAATCTACATGAAGTAGTGATGTGCCACACAGGGGAATAAGCACTATTTTTCCATCTGGAACAACTCCAGATGTAAAATGAATGCTTCCACTCTCAGGAACAAATTAATATCACTTCCTCTTATTGAAGAAGGCTGGACAGCAACAAATAGAGCTAGAGAGAAATTGCCAAATGTTACATTAAAATTTATTGGCTTCATTTTGAGCCATGATAAAATAAGGCAAATCATTTACTTTTTCTGCCCTAAAACATGCTGGGTCATGCAGAGTTTAAACCTAAAGAGGTAAAAATAAAATGGAACCATTTCCAGTGCAGAACTTCAGCTGACTTGTTGACCCTTTAGCAGAGGAATAACATTGATTGGGACAGCCCCTCATACTGGGGAAGGAACGTTTTACTCCAGAAACATGTGAGCAGGGCTCAATCTCTAGCAGAATCCCTCAGTCTGACAGAATGGGAAGGCATGCAAAAATACCAGCAGCTTCTTGGTGCCAGGGTCACATCAACATTTCTTGGGAGAGGTCTAAAAAGTTCATCTGTTTCTCTAGTGTCAGTTCAGGAGATTTCTGTGCCACTCTTGAGAGGAGATGGTGCCTGCCTGTGCTCAGAGGTTGTGGAGTCCTCATGAAGAGGCTTCTTGACATGCTAATCTTTTCCAAAGAAGGCAACCATATTATTAGAGGAAATTACACTCTCAGAGGGAGTTATAAGCAGGCAAAAAAGCTTTGCTAACTTTTTCTTGCAGGTGCTTGATTGATACATTGCAAAGGAAGGTAAACCAACGGTGCCATCTATGCCTCTGGGGCTTTCAAAACTGCTGTGGTGTTTAAGGAGCAATTCTCTAAAAATGCCTCACTGGAAGTAAAGCTAAAGAGATCAGGAGGATTGGTTAGATGGGGAGATCTGGTCCAGGCAGCCCAGGTTTGAAGGTTAGTGTCAGGTATCCAAATTACAGCACCATCCAAACTGGTAAAAATTTGGCTCTGAGGGAAAGAACCGCTCTCATCAGAGCCTTGACCTCTGTCTGTGATGCTCTGGAGACAGTGCCTGTCCCAGCACGTGGATTTGGATCCAGCTGGGGGAACAAACAGTACCTGAGGAGAGGCTGAACTGGGGCACATCCTGTATGAGCCCATCAGACCAACTTGGCTGAAGTTTGTCCAGCTTCACTGGCACTGCTGAGAGCTCCTGGTTCTTTACCAGCCAGGGCAGCCTTGGCAGCTGGGCTTTAACTTTTTGGTCTTCAGCAAAGCCAGGCACTGAGGACCCTACTGTGCTGTTCTCCTTTACACTCCTGCCAGTTTAATTTGTTTCACTTGCAATAGGAATATTTTCTTCAGTTGACCTTCCCTCACCTGGTAACTGTGTTTCTAACCACAATTCACATCTTCGACCTCCTAACAAAGAGCCAATGCATTAAAAATGCATGAGGCCCTTGTGAGAGGGGCAGCTGTATGGCTGCATTAGCACCGAGGCTGAATTATTGATACAAAGGGTGACTTTTACCTTCCTTTTAGCTATTGAATAATAGATTAAAAGCTGCACAATAAGATTATTTTCATTACTCACGTAAATTACTTGTTCAGTTAAGAAGAGTGAGGAGAACAAATGAAAAGTACCCTGGGGTGGCAAATACATTAGACTTAAAATTTTTATGTTCTAGAGTATTTATTAATTTTAGGTGCATTTTCAAATAAATGTTTTGATTTAACAGAGGTAATAAGGAATGTCTTTTAGTCTTTGGGACATAGGAATAGACATTTTTTGTATTATACTCTTGGTGAAACTTATGAATAGAGAACAACTAATGTGTTCTGTATTAGCCGGTGTTTGTGCTAACCCAAATAAGTGTTATTTAACAGTTGAAATTACCAGACTGACTAACAACTCTTTAGAATTATGATATTATTGAATCCCTCAGTTTTCCTACATGTGATCTGCCACACTGAGCTGTCACCATCTATGTAGTCCTAGAGAAACAGTAACTTTGTTTGGTTTTGTTTTTCTGATTTAGTTTGGTGACAGTAAAAATATTTCCCATTAAATATTTTTCAGGGATTAGTAATCTGTTTGGCTTTCTACACAGCCTTTGGCTCCCCTGGCTGGTTATTACTGTGGCCAGCAAGGATCCTGCTGCAGGTTTCTGTAAGTCAGTCAATTCTTACAGGAGGTATTAGATGTTACTAGATGGTTTTATCATGGTTGCCCCAGTTTGGAATAGACAGTTGCTTTGGCATTTCCACTTGTGCTACCCTCCTGCAGGGCTGGAGCATGTTGGCTTTGAGCTGGACAGCTCCTCCTCTATCAGCTCTGAGATAATTTCAGCACAGACTCAGCAAGTATCTGGTAGGCTGGCTGGGCAGTTTTCTACTTACACCCCTGTGGCAACAATTTAAAAAGAGGAAGAAAGAGCAAATGTCCTTTAACTGAAATAATGAAAAATAGTTTGTTGTACCATGTTCAGCATTCAACCGGCTGAGTATTGTAAATTCTAGAGAGAAGTTAGTGATGCAAAAGTCATGCAATTTGCTTTCTGATCAGTAACTTTCTATCTCTGGAACAACTTAGAGAGACAATGTATCTGTATTTAATTCTTTTAGAAGTGAAAACTTTTTTCTGAACTCACTTTAATAACGATTTAGTTAATATTACTAGAAAAGGTAGCGAAAAGGCCAGCCATACCAAACACACAAGCAATGAAATGCCAGATTTATTTCTTGGGATTACATAATGAAAGACAAAAAATTTATTCTGAATCAAATAGAGTCATATTTTTAAATAGTTCCTATTGGAAATGAGTGTGATTTATCCAACCCATAGTAATCAAAGACCAACACCAAATCCATCTTTTTGTCTGAAGTTAACAGTTTGTTGCCAATTACAGAAGCTAATGTTCCTGCAATTTTTTAAAGAGTATTACTCATGAGGTGATAAATGATAATGAGATGATAGATCAGCAAAAACCCAATCATGGAGTAATAATCATCAGTGGACAACCTTAAAGACTATTTCAGCCATCAATAGGCTGAAGGAAAAGTGAGACTCTCAAAATAGGGCATTTCAATTCTTCTGCTGGGATTTTCTTAGCCAAAGAACCAAAAGTAACACAGCCATCAGTATTGCTTCATATAAATACCACAAAATGTTATGGTTTAGTCATGCTAGCACTGATTTAGAGCCCACTGAAATCACTGGAAAAATCCCATGGATTTGGGACAGTCTTTACAACATCTGTTGATGGGAGGCCTTCCATTAAACACAGAAGGCTGGATTTACGTGGAATTGTACCTGCTAGCAGTCATACAGGACAGTTTCCTTACAAACCCCTATGTGTCAGAGAATAAACAATTCCAGTGCACCTCTCAATGCAACCTCCCTGGATGGCAGCCTCAATATCCAGCTGCAACCCCCACACGTTTTCAGATCATGAGTTCTCAACAGGGATGGGAGGATTTGGTGAATTTTGTGATACTGAAGATGGTAAGAAGAGAAGGAAGGCAGTGGGAGTTCACTGTGAGTAGGCTACTGAGTCACTACCCAAGGGTGAAACAGAAATATGTACCACTGACCTACTTAGTGCTCAAAGTCTCCATATTCCATTATTGATGAACTGAGCTACTTAATGCCTTCCCTGTTGCCTGCAGTTAGCTCGATAGCAGGATGATTTTGACTATTCCTCCATTTCCTTTCTTAATGCAATTAGAATTTCCCTGTTTTACAGCCTGAGAGTCTGACCCAATGGAATATGTAGAGCTGAAATATAGTAGCTGAGTCAGCATTTTGGATCTGTTTTTAAAAACTAAATTTAGGCACACAAGACTGTAAATTTTCATCTTCATGGTCTGAAAAGGTCTATAAGAAAAAGCACTGAGAGTGCTAAAGCCTTGGAGTGCTTAAAACTTGCAGTTTAGGACTGATCCATTTTGGTAGGGTGTTTTTGAAAAGAAAATTTCTACAGGATTCTAAAGTATTTGCAGTATTTTTTGTTGTTGTTTAGTTGGTTTTTGGTTTTTGTTTTTTTGTATTTTTAGTCAAACTCCAGCAGCAGATCAGGCTTTTCATTGTTAAAGAAACTCAGTTGCCTCCAACAGGATAAAAAGGCAAATTTTCTAGGAATTTCTCACTTTTAGTATATATTTAAAAGATTTATTTTCAAAACTGCTTTTAGGTTCAGTATATGTCATACACATAACGAGAGAGATGAATATAAATTACATCTTAACTCGTATAAGTGGCTCTCCTCACATTGCTGAAGGAGGTGATTTTAATTTTGGAAGATAACTTCTTTTTTTAACTGTGAGGCTGTGAATCTGAAAAATGCAGCTGTCAGCCATGTGTGGGGTGGGGAGGAAGGGAAAAGGAAGTCTTCCTGTGCTATGTTTAGCAGTGTTCATGACATAAATACAGCAAGTGTCCCGGGCTGTAGTAAGTTCTGTAAGTTTTATGATGCTGGTATTTAGAAGTGCCTGTATGGATTTGTGGGGTTTATGCAATAGCAGTCTCTTAGAGAAAAAATAAAAAAGGAAGAAAAAGCAGTGAGTCAGTCTAGGATGTCCTTGGTAAATACCCCAGGGTAGGCAAAGTGCAAATGCCCAAATTACTCCCTTTGGGCTTTGTAACCTCTAGGTTCCTGCCAGATTTAATTGTTTGCATTGCCAGTGATGGGGCACAACAGATCACAAGGGCTGTGAACAGTGGGGCAGATCTTTTGCTGAGAGCCAAGCTCATTTCCCTTTCTCTTCAAGAGAAATGAGTGCCTCCTTCATACTCTGGTAGTTCTGAGTGCCACAGAACTTAAGCCATCCTTGGCTTTTCTGCCAGATGAAAACTTCATTTTAAGCTAGTTATTCTGCAAACCCTTCTGTGGCTTAACATACTTCTCTTGGGACACCATCAGCTTTCTCCTAATGCTAAACATTAAACACACCATTTCTGTGGGAAGTCTGGCAGGTCTTTTGGTTAACAGGTATTACCAGGAGTCTGGTGGTGTAGCAACAGACCTTGGACCCAGGCAGACCTGCTTGGATAAAAATTAAGTGTTACTGGTTCTGCTCTAAAAGCAGTCTCAGCCCAGAGAGAAATGAAAAGAGAGGAGCACAAGTGCAGCTGAGTTTTCTTCAGTAGCACTCAAACTATGCCCAGCACTGCACCAAATGGAGAAGACAGTATTCCTGTGTCATCTTTGCATTCCTCTTTTTCAGTCCTCAGTGTAGGCTTCTCTGTGCTCTCTTGTTTCAGACCCCACAGACTTGCTCTGCCAATTGGAATATGGCCAATATGAATGTGTGACACAGAGATGTTGCCAGATTTTGATTATATTGTTGAATACTTTTTCCTACCCACCCAAGTATTCCCTTGCCACACTGGCAGTCTTTGAAGAGAGGATCCAGTGGATTTAAGGTCTTTAATCAATCCTAAGAATCTGAAAATTACTATCACCTTTACTGCCAGTTAATGTTGCTCACCCAGTGCTTTGTAAGGAAATATTGAATCACTGACCCGTTTCCATCCCATAACCCAGCACAGGCTGTTTTGTAGCCCTTCCCCACCATGTCCAAAAATTAGGACACATTGTATTGTAAACGTGCATGTCCATTAAATGATGTGAATATAGAATGGATTGCAGTATCTGGGAAATTAAGTCCAAGGGTGCCCTGTTGCAGCACAGTCAGCTGAATATGGCATCCTTCTTGCTCCTGACCTTCTAGGAAAGGGAACTCTACCTGATAAAGCAGAGTACTTAAACAGTTAGAATTTGTGTTTAGTAAGTGTTTGTATTCCTGCAGGTGAATCAGCTAAAAGACCCCTACAGTGTAAAAGCTGTCTATGCAGTATGCAATTATCCTGTTTTATTTAAAAGATGAAAAGTGGCCACTTAGACATCATAACTGAATCATGTGTCTTATTTCAAGTTTCCATTTGCATCCTCTTCAGAAAGTCACTTAAGAGGTTAAAAGGACACAGTAAGCAGGATAAAGTTTTCTATATTTTATGGCTAAAATTTCTAACAAAAACTTGGAGAAGAAAGAAGAGAAGGTGATATCATATGACACCTCAGTTCCACCAGTACATAGCTTACTGCAATTCCTTCATATGTCAGAAACAGTGTGGCATCAGGATTGTCCCCCTGTGCTGGGCACTGCTAAGGCACCTCCAGTCCTGGGTTCAGTTTTGGACCTCTCATGACAAGAAAGACACTCAGGGGCTGGAGTGAGTCCAGAGAAGGGAATGGAGCTGGGGAAGGGGCTGGAGCAAAAGTCTGATGAGGAGTGGCTGAGGGGGCTCAGCCAGGAGAAAAGGAGGGGCAGGGGGACCTTCCTGCTCTCCACAACTCTCTGACAGGAGTCTGTTTCTGTCTATCTTATCTCTCTGATCATAACTCTCTCTCTTCCTCTCTCATTTATGAAAACAGAATTATTCAGACCTATTCTTGAATTATGGAAGGTGTGAGTTCAGCCTTGTGAATTACTAGGAAGAAATTCCAGAATCTTGTCATTTCTGGTTTTTTGGGGGCTCTTTTTACTGCAAATTGAGTCTAAGCCTTCATGCTTTGCTATTCTTTGAAGTGAACCTCATTGGTATGATAGATGTTTTCCAAACTTGGAACTGTGATAAAAACACAAAGATTTTTGTTTCAGTTAGCTCCCATGGCATAAAACACACAAGACTTTGAGAAATCAGTGAAGGACTACATATGCAGTGTGCTTCACACTCTTAGGTATTTATGTTCATGGAAATGCAGTTAAGAAAAAATGCCAAGTTATAAACTGATTCAGTTGCCACATTAAAAGTACTTGACAGTGGAATGCAAACCAGAAATCAGTCTCACCAGTGACCCCTTCCCATCTTGAGAGACTGTGTTTGAAGAAAAGCCTGACCTTTAGGCAAATTCACATCTGTTGTTAGCCAGCATTGATTGGTTTATGCTTTTCCCTAACATTGGGTTGATCTTCAGCACGGTTCAGTAGAAGGGAGTTTAGCCTATTACCAATAACAACTTTAAATGTTCAAACCTTCAAGAAGAAAGATCAAACAGTGGTCACAAGAAAGTAGAACTGAGTTTTCCTAAAGAAGCAGCAGTAGCACCACTGCCCAATAAATAACCCAGTGGAGAAATCTCTACTTCTCAGTTAAACCTGAGGAAATGACTAGTTCTGCCAATTAATGAAAGGGAAATTTGAAAGCATTCCTGAAATAGTGGAAAATTGATCTAATAATGGGACTTTACCCATTATTTTTTCAATACTCTAATATTGGAACTGCACAAGTGGAAACGTGAAGAAAAATAATAAAGTTACAGGGATGAACTTTCTGATTTTTTGGATGAACACACATTCTTTTATTGTTGCTGAGACAGATTTTTCAGGTATGCCTGAAAAAATACAAAGAAATATCCTGTGTCAATAACTTAGTTGAATTAGATTTTTAAGTTGAGTTTGCTGCTTTGGATATTTATGTTACTGTAGACTAAGTAACTAGTTCCTCTAAAAAGTCAGAGCTCTCCCATCAGAAAGCACAGTAAAACAAGGTTTTCAGTATTTGTGTCACTTATTTTGTTAATAGTTAGGTCTTAACTGACTCAAGGTTTTTCTTCCTGGGTGCTAGAGAAAGCTGCTTTCAGGTAGGATTTTTCCCCCCTATGGAGTGGTTTGTACTGAGCCATTATTCATCACTCTATTGAGCTCACTTTAAATTTTTGTGCCTTCTGTTACAGCACCCAGTGGATTGCTGTGTGATACACTGAGTGAGAAATTGCTGCTAGGGGAACTTTATTGATCCCTGTGCTGTGGATGTTTGCCTTATGACGTTCTCATTCAGTAACAGAATATTTTCTATAGATTTCCTGGGCTGATTAAATAAAATCAGGTTTGAGACAACAATGCCTCTGGTCAGGCTGAAGGTGAGACACTCTCTCTCAAGGCAAAGAGACACAATAAAGAGGAGAGCAGATGCACCACCAGCAGCAGAACACAGTCTGGGAGTCCCTTCCTGGAAGACCTTCCTGAAGTCTTGTGGCTTAGTGTCCAAACAGCACACAAACAAGGACAGAGGGAGGTGGATAATGAACTGTCCTCTCTTCAGCCTCCTTCCTTCAGGTCTGCACCTCTTCCCCTCCCTGCAGAAAGGAACCAGGACTAAGGAAGCTGAAAGAGGAGGCAGAAGCAGGGCAGTAGCACAAGATTGTGAAAAGGTTGAGTCTGATGAATGGAAGGAAGAAAATTTGGCATCATATCCTGATGGAAGATGCTCAGGGTCTACAATTGCCTAAAGGCAGGTTTTTGAAAAAAGACTGTTTTTTTCTGAACTGGTTTGTTACAGAGCAGTGAGGAAGCCAGTCTAAAACATATTTAGAAATCTTGTCCCTCTTTTTACTTAACAATAGCTTGGTGCCATAGAGGTGGAAATAAACTCTCCTATTCTAAATACATACTGTCCCAATTTCTGTTGATTTTAAGTATCTTTTTAATAGCATTTTTCAAAAGCTTCAAGAGTAATTAAGAAAAACAATAAAAGAAGGTCAGTGGTAGTTTAGTAACCCAGTAATTCTTGTAACTCAACATTAGGAAGTGGCAGTTCATTGCTAACAATGCTACTGTTGTCTCTGTCCTTCTAGGCAAAGAACCAGAAAACATTTCCCAGCTAATTGGAAGCTACGTGCAGCATTCACTCCTTTAAGACATGGAGCATCCCATCAGGAATGCCAGTGGCTAACAGTGCACTTATTAATAGAACCAGCCCCAGTGACCAGACAATTGGGCTGCTTGGAGCACTGGGATTGCTGGGCCAGCCTGTGCCCAGCCCATCCCACAGGCATGGACAGCACCAGCACGGCTGGGCACTGAAGCAGACTGTGAGCAGGAGTGTGAGAGGCCAGGGCAGGGCCTGTGCTCTGTAGGGAACAGTGCTTCCCACCAAATCCCTGCCTGGGCTCAGGGGGGCCGGGGATGTGCAGTGACAGTTCATGCTCTGTCACCCGTGGAGTGAGGATTGAGCAGACTGCACACATGGGGCTGGCTGAGGTGCCTCACAGTGCAGATCCATGGGAATGTGCTGTGTCTGCTGTTCTGCCCTCCCAGAACGTTGCCTTGTGGTTCTCAGCTGCTCCAGCAGGCCAGGCCAGATGGAAGCTCTTCTGTGCAAAACATGTTTGGTCCTACTGCAGTGCTCTCAAAAAACCCCACGTATTTTCTTTGGTTTTTTCACTGTCCAGGTGTTCCCAGCCCACTGAAAAGCCCAAATCATGGAGAGCTGTCAGCATATGCAGAAATCTGTGGAACCCAAACCCAGATGTTTTGTTGGCTGAGGAGGACCAAATGTCCTGCACAGTGTGTTGTCCTGGGCACATGCAGGAAGGAGGTATGTGACCTTGAGAGGTCTAACCAAAGGAGTGCCTGGAGCCAAATTGTGCTGCTCAGATTGCTGCCAATGTTTCACTGGTCGTTTTCCCAGCTACCATTTCCAAATTCAGTCTGTGGCCTCCTGGTTTGCCAAAAGGGCCAGCTGGTGTACAGTGTGCATCCTGCCCAAGCCAAGGGGGGCTGGCTGGCAGGGTCTGTGTCCTCCCTCTGCTGATTGCTCCCTGCTGGCTTGCCTGGTGCTCAGCACAGGGGAAGAGAAACTCAGCTGTGCTGTTCTGGTTCTCTCCTGCCCTTCATTCCCAAGCCTGCTCTGGGGGGCATCAGATACTTTTAGGAAAGTAACTGCTTTCTTTTTTTTTTTCCTACTGTACAGTTCTACAGGAGACTGGCTGTACCTTACAAGAATTTATCTCCAAAGCTTGAAGTGTATAAAATGGGTTAATGTAATGATTTATTATTCACTCTTGACATTCAGCATAAAGATATTTGTGTTTCCTCGATGAAAAATTGTAATTATCATCTATGTGCAGCCAGACGATTTATGTACATTCATTCCAGTTGCCTCACTTTCCATTCCTTTTGACAGACTGTAAGGTATAACATTAGATAAAGGAATGGAGAAACTGGGGTGTGGGTTGTTTTCAGGGCTGTGGGGTTTGTTTGTTTGTTTGTTGTTTTTTGGGAGCTGTTTGGTGTTTTGCCTGTGTGGGCAGCTTGGAAGTTCAATTGTCTGCCTGTAGAGAATCCAAAACACATCTGAGGTCACTTTGCTACTCAGGTTTAAGGCAATATTAGTATCCAATAGCAGTTAATGCAATTACAGATTTTTTCATTTTCTCTTTATCAAATCAAGGGAGACCTCCTGGCACAGGTCACATTTCAGTGCGGGGAACAATGCCACACTGCTGACTGGGAAACAGAACACAGTGCAGCTCACGTGAGCATGTACAAATGGCAATAAGTGAAATTGATTTCTGACTATCCCACAGGTATTGAGAGCAGTGTCCTATCAGTTTCAATCAATAAAAATTGCTAATTGTGTTTACTGGTTGTTAGGCTAAAAATGAGATACAGGATTTGGCCTTACAAAAATACAGCTTCCCTACCACACAGTTAAGGCACAGAGAGGAGCAGCAGGATGGGAACAGTGCTGTGGCAGACAGTGGTGACTGATAAGGGGTAGAACCAAGCTAGAAAGAAAAATCTTTTATTGGAAGCAGATTAGAAAGGGTGAACCTTTCTTTTCTGACCATGAAATCCAGAATTTTTGAAAGCACACTGCAGAGCAGTGGTTTGCAGTTCGTGGTTCTCAGGTTAATACTGGTCTATAAAATGTTAAACCATGGCTGATTAAATAATTGAGGAAACAGAGAGAAAAGAAATTCTCAAGAAAACAAACAAAAAGTAGGAAAATGGGAGTAAAGTATAAAGAACAAGTATTTAGACTTAATTTTATTTAATTTCAGTTAAATTAAAGTTGCCTGGGCTCTGGACTTCTTTTCAAAGCCTGCTTTGTATTTGGATTATTTTTTCATATTTAAGACTTTAATGGCCCTTTAATTGAGTAAGTCTGCAACATGCTGCAAGAGACACTGGTCTTACTTTAGAAACAGTGAGCTGCCCTAGCATTTTATGTTTGCATGGGTGAAGGGTTATTTTATTGAACCACTGTGGGCTGAGGGCATTACAGCTTCTAGAGAGACTGGTGGGTACAATATATTTATCTTTAATGATATAAAAAGTGAAGTTCAGAGGTCAAGGGGGCAATAGAGAGAAATCTTCCTTTTAAGTGTCTGTTCATATATTTATAGCTATAAAATCTCTCTCTCTTCACGTTTCTATCATTCACATTATATGACCCTCAGCAACAAATGTCACGTTTAAAATAACCTCATCCACTCTTAATTTACATTTCAAGGACTGCATTTAATCATACAGTTTGGCTCTCATCACCTTTAATAAACACTAATGGGAAAACTAACATACCTTTTTCTAACAGAAAAATTATTAATTAGTTTTGGTGTGTGATTTTAATGTAAAACAGCTTTTGAATTGTGGAGAAAAAAAAGCTGAGGGCATTTTTAAATTGTAAGTATTATTCAAAATTTTACAGATTATAGTTGAAGAGTACTTTTGAGAGCTGAGATGATTCAAGTACTATCTTGTTATTGATTGAAGCTTTTAGAAATCTAGCCAAAAAAACTGCCTTGCATTGCAACCCTGCTGTTTCCTGGCATCTTTTTGCTGTCTCAGTAGCAAAGACATAATCACTCCTGCAATCCCACCTAACCAACCTTACCCTGATCAGATGGACTCACTGTAAAAACACACAGTTGTCATTTGGGAAGCAACAAACTCGGGGGTTTTGCAGGATGTATTTTTTGGGTGGTTAGACCACCATCTTAATTATAAATGGGTTTCAGGGAGTTGGTTGCTATAGCAACAGTCTACTTAGTGCTTTTTTCACAGTGAAAACCTACTTGCCTGTATGTTCAAGGGAAGACAGAATGGCTAAGGAAGGGAAATGGAGCTTTTATTTCTCCAAGAGCCATAAATTGCAGCATCCCCTATTCAAAGTACAAAGATGGAAGAGCTGCTTCTTTGTCCTCAGTGTTTTTTCTGCTGCTGAAGAGCCTCATTTGATGTTCGTGTAAAATACAACCTTCCCTTATTTCAGAAATGCAACTGCACTAGGGTTAATTAAGGCTAACACCCAATCAGATTTTTCGTAAAAGTGCAGCCGAAAGCAGAAGGCACAATGTCTTTGAAAAGCTGGAGCTGTGAAAATTTCTGATGTAGTCTTTTGCCTCATGTCTCCTGCTGTAAATCAGGGTCCCCCTCCAGCCTACTGAAGTCAGATAGAATTTCTCTTGCCATTGATTTCTCTGCAGCTCCCTGGTTGTGTATCACAGACCCAAAGCCACCTTGACTTGATTTTCCCCCCCCCTGTTGGCTTGAGGTGGAGCAACATAACAAAGGGGTTGGGGGGGGTGTCAAAATTCCTTAATCCTGCCTGGCCACAGGTTGTGATCCTCCCATGTCCTTCAGTGACTGTCTGCACCTGTGCAGCATGAGCAAAGCACAGAGCCCAAGTCCTGGGGAGTTAAGCAGAGCTTGGCTGGCATTTGCAGGATCTGACTGAAGAAGGGTTTCCAGGCTCTTGAGGGTGGGGAGAATTGTCTGGTTGGGGTAATGAGCTGCTTCACAGGCTTATGGGAAAGGGAAAAGGGTTTTGAAGCAGGTTCAGTCTCCAAGAGGGAGAAGAAGGAATGTAAAGGATGTGATAAGGAAGAGTTGAACCTGTCTGGAGCAAGTTAAATGGAAAGTTATCATTAAAGGAAAAAAATAGATTTGAAAATTATTGTAGTTGGAGAAGACCAGTGAAGGGAAGATGGAGAAAAACTCCTTCTTTGTTCTCTAAAAGACAAAGAGGACCTTCCTTTTTATGGTTCTCCAGTAGTCTTTCCTGTATCTTGACCTGCAGACTGACAGTTTCCCTTGGATAATATAATCACCCCATAAAAGTGGAGGATAGCTGATGGTGGGAAGAGAGAAATTGCTGGCTGTAGTATCTTGGCATCATTTGTGCCGCTGCCATCCCTGGCTGACTTTATTATAAAGTGCCACAAGATCTCCTAAGCTTTCCCTGAGCAAGCCTGCCACATGCATGTAGAGAGAAGCTCAGAATATTGCCTTACCCCAGACAAAAACCCTAAGACAGCACTTCTTTGGGTCCCTCTCTCCTGAGCTCTATTTGTGTCCAAGAACTGCAAATATCTTGCTCACCTTCAAATGTAAAAGAGATGCAGTCCTCATGATTTGAGTGACAGACAAAACTTGCCACACCAGACGTGCACAATCTGTCTGGAAGAACTGACCAGGAGGAGAGTTTGCTAAAAACAGGACAGTGTTCCTTCTGTAACACCTGATGGGGAACTGTGTTCATTTTGGGCATTTCATTAAAACAGTGCAGGCTCCCAGTGCTCTGGTGCTCAGGACAAAGGTCTTTCAGGCCTTTTGCTGGATGGTCAAGTTTTTTGCTCTTAATTTAGCCAGATTTAAAATTACCTGATGGGGTTTGGGGTTTGGGGTTTCGTTGTTGTTGGTTTTGGGTTGGGTTTGGTTTTTTGTTTGTTTGGTGGGTGGTTTTTTTTAGAAAAATGCAGAAAATCTATTGATGTTGGGGAATTCTGTGCTTTCCATCTCTCTGAACTCTGCCTTCATTTACAGAGATCCCAGACTTAGGTACTGAGTCCTGACCTCTGCCCTGAATCACAAAAGTCTGTCATCTCCCCAGTGTTGCCAGACCACAGAAGGGACACACAGTTGCCTGTTTTAGGAACAAATAGATGTCAGAAAAGGAATAAATTCAAAAGGAATATTTTTTAAGTTTTGCAAAGCAAAACTGGTAAGTATAGCACAAAAGACACAAAATTTTAAGAGATTCCTTAAAGACATTAAATTATGAAAGGTTCATAACAGAAATTAAAAGGCTTTGAAGTTCCTGTGCCTAAGGGTGTTTGGAAATGGGAGCATTAAACCCAGACACCCAGGAGGAGCCAAGGTCTAGCTCAGAGAGTGCTGGTTGCCAGAAGACAGGAGATTGATTATTTCAGGTTTCTAAATTCTCCATTTGTCCTGTTTCTGACACTCCTTTTCCAAACACCCACTGCAGCCCATTGACAGAGGCAGAATGCAGAGTTTTCTAGAGCCCTCTGTTTCTGCCCCTCT
Organism: Illadopsis cleaveri; assembly: GCA_013399915.1. Lineage (NCBI taxonomy): Eukaryota > Metazoa > Chordata > Aves > Passeriformes > Timaliidae > Illadopsis > Illadopsis cleaveri. The sequence goes on along the minus strand of VXBB01009990.1, from coordinate 106,660 downwards.
GCATTTTCTGATGGGGAAGATGGAATGAAATATTTTACACTCAAGATCCAAAAAGCTGGGGTTACCAGCCTCTTCATTTTTACTTGCTGGCCTGTGTGTATAAATGCCATCAGACTCTCACAGCCCATTCTCAAGGTGAAGATCTCCTTTGTACTCAGTTTCTCCATGACTCTATTCCAGAGGGGGCCAGATTGTCTCCTGTATGAAAGAAGCAGCCTGCTCTGAATACAAGGCTCTCACTTTCCCCTTCTTCCCACTCTTATACCTTCCTGACCTGAAGTGAAGCAAGTTTTCTTCAGAATGGTAACAACTGATTCATTTAAACAAAAAAGGCCCAATTCCATAATTCTATAGCCAAGCTTTTGTAGCCCAAATCTGACTTGTATTTTTGCACTTCAGTGTCAGGCAAGACACTAAGCCTCTGAATGAGCAATTAGTGTGTTTGCATTCTGCCTTGACTTCTCCCCATTTCTCATACAGAGGCACTATGTGTTTCATATGTCCTGTCCCTCAGACCATGCTGCTGTTATTTTTCTTTTTTTCTCTCCACTGCTATCCCCTTGGAAATCTCAAATTCAAGGCTGAAGGAGACTGGGAGCCAACTTCTGCTCTCAGGGTTAAATCTGGGAATCATTGCCCTAGCTTCAAATTTATGCTGGTGCAGTGAAGATGAGAATTTAGCTTTCTGTACTGTTGTCAACAGGGGGAAAATAGAGTCTGTAAGGCTGTATCCATGGAAACCATCCTGCTGCAATAGCGGGTAAAGCAGCAAATCAATTTCTTCAGTTTTAAAATGAAACACATTATAGTGCATCTGGCATTTAAGAGATTCTCCGTGGTGATAACTGTGTGGAAAAACCCTCCTCTAGCAATGACACTGGCAAGAACATTTCTTCCTCCTGATAGAATTCAGATTTTGGGTAGAATGAGCATTGATGACAAAGTACCATGAAGACAGCGCAGTGAGACAGAGCCAAGTCCAGAAGCAACAACGTTTAATGAAGGAGAAAATGGTTTAATTTAGCATTTAGCCCAAGTATGTGGGCACATGGTGACTACCACTGTTAGTATTAGCAGAGGCAGTGACCTGTCACCTCTGTCTCCCTGCTCTTTGCTTCCGTGGTACCAGGAGTGACAAACAGAACGTTTGTACCTTGTGATGCATTTGTCTGAGCAGGAGTGTGTGTGTGTGTGTGCCTGGTGGGCTGTCAGATGAGATTGCAATATCCACTGCAACGTGGTCTGGGTAACTGACTTTGTACAGGTGTGTATTTCAGAGCCAGAGGCATTTCCAGTGCAGAAAATGTGCTGGCTGTCTCTGTGCTGTATTCTTGTTACATTTCATCATGTGCAGCTTGAGAGACCATCCCTTTACTATGCCATGGAGGGAGCATGGAAAGAGGAGGATTTCTTACACCAGACTTCAAAAACTACCATATGTTTTTCCTGCTGTTTGCACAGGAAGGTTCTGCCTTTTTTTCTTTCACCTGTTAAAATATCTCTCTGACCACTTTGAGAAAAAATACCCTACTTGAGCAGAAAACTGACTATACACAGATGAGACTTCATTCTGCTTTTCCTTTTAATCCAATCCAGATATTGCAGTCTGCCTTCTCTATGCCTATCAGAGAGAGATATTATCTGTCTGGGAGAAATACAACCTTATTTAAGAGAGAGGGAGTGAAGTTGAACAGCAGGAAATAAAAAGCATTACAGGAATTGCCCAGACCATGAGCAGCCCTTCGGTTGGTGAGGATCAGATACACATTCCTCTGTCACTTTGCAGTGCCTGGGCTGTATTTTATCTGCTTCTGAATCTCAGTTTCTTGATAACAGCAATCACATACACAATACTGTCTTCTTTTATCTACAGCTGCCCCATCTATTGTAGCAATCCCTGTCTGATTGACAGTTATGTATTTTTTTCTGACCTGAGGGCAAGCTTATTGCAATGCACTCCTTTCAGAGCTATCACTGAAACACATCCAAAATCTTCAACTGGTGCATAATGTGGCAGTTCAGCATTTGAATGAAGTGAGCACATGTTGTTGGGGGCACAAGAGGTTTTGTTGCTCTACCACATCTCCCAGTTAATGGAAGATGCAATTCAAACCCCATTAAGTGGTAGAAATGGCTCAGTGGTCTGAAATGCTGCTGTTGGCAGAGAGTGTTTTGTTCTACATGTGTCTAATTGCTGTGACATCCAGTGTTGTCTGTTTGGTCAGTTCCAGAGGTTTTAAGAGTCAGGAAAAGACCTCCCAATGCACTGCTTGAGGACTGTGCTTCCTTTCTGAAGATGGAGTTTCCTGATGAAAAACATGGTTGAAAATCACAAACTTCTGCAGCTTCTTTTCTGTGATCCATGAATGTACAGATCTAGGAATCCTCTCTGTACTCAGGGCTCGGGCTGCATTCACTGCCTAAGTCCTAACCTTTAGATACTGAAGAATGAAAATTATACTTTTCATTGCATTTTTTATCTGTAATTCCCACTTTCTACATAAGCCTTGCATATTCCCATGTGAGGATGTCTGGGATTCCTGGTGAGCTCAGATACAAGGCATTTGCAGATTTCTCTCTAAAAGGCCAGGGAAGGGAAAAATGGAAGTACTGTCTTGACTGGCATTTCTTGTACAATCCCTCATCACAGTCCTGTGTCTGTGCTCATCAGGGTAGCAAAGCCTGCACACCTTTTGGAGCAGAGAGGATGGGCTTGTTTGTTACTGTGGGTCCTGGGATGTGTTGAGATGGGCTGACAAAACCTGGAGAGTCTAATGGCTTTTGATAAGGGCTTTTCCCCTGCCCTGCAACAAATGGTGAGAAAGGTGACCTTCTTCCCACCTCCTCCAGGTCAGACCTGGGAGTCCATGGCAGGATCAGGGGCTGCATTTGTTCTGAGGGACAAAGCAGGAGGCACCTCTGGATGTGTCACTTGTCTCCCAGCTCCCAGGGGTGGCATTTTAGATCATTCTTTGTGTCTGAGCCCTGGCAGTTTGCACAGTCATGCCCAGCGTGGGAGTGTTTCTCAGGGCTGTCTGTCTCCATGGATCCGGAGGTGACACCGTGTTTGCACACTGCCTCTCTGCACTACCACCCCCAGGACTGAACAAAGCTCCTGAGTCATCTTCACAAAGATGTAAAACTTCCAGCAAACCTGGAGCCCATCTGTTTGTGTGGGCAGGCAAGAAAATGTGGGTAGGGAAACTCAGTCACACTCCAGTGTTTGTATCTGCCCCCACAGCCAGTTCTTTTAAAGTTACATTTTAACTATTGTCTAAATTCTTTTTCTGTAAAAAATTGTTACAAACAGCAACCTTGCCGTTAAATGATTCCTTAAAATGAGCCCAATCCCCAAAATCACTTCATGAATATGTAAATCCCATCTATATTCTAAAATTTCATTCATTTTACTGTTCGAGAAACCTTTATCAAAAATCAGCAGTTCCCTCTTGGGAAAAAGCTTGAATTGTCTTTTCTCTGGGGCTCAGGTCCCAGAGAAAAGACCTGGTCACATTCCTGCCATGGCAGGTATTATCAGTGCTGGCACGTGGTGGCACACAGCAGCTGTCACTTGACACAATGCAGAGAATGTGCCCCAAGTCCAGTGATGTCCACTTGTGTCATGTCTTGTTCAGTGTAAAGATACAGTCTGTTACCACTCCTGACAGTCACACAGCTCCCTTCTCTGTTTCTAGAATTCCACTCCTCAAAATTAGAATCCCTTCACATTCCTAGGTTGCAAAGGCAGGGATATTCCTAGCCATACCCTGTGGATTAATATTCACAGCAAAATAAAAAGATCAGGCCAATGCATACATTGATCTGTTCTTCTAAGCCCAAGAAGCTGTGCCTAGTCCTAGTTCCATGCATATACATAGCTGTAAGCACAAACCTTGCCTCATGTGTACTCTCGGTTTATCATTTCAGAAATATCTAAAAGAGATGAGCAGTTCTAAGGACTGTAGTGTGTCCTTGGATGGCAAGTTCTGCTCAAAATTCTGGTGACACGAGAAGCTGAGTTGCTAATCAGCAGAACCACCATAAATGCAGAATTGTTTACAACAAAAATGGAAAAAAAACCCAAGATCACTTCTTTCAGTTGAGAAAGACCTAATTTACTGATGAACAGATTATAACTAAACTATGTGTTTGTTAAGGGTGTGGCAGACTGAGTCTCTGGCCCTTAACTTCATGCAGACCCTGAAAAATATCCCCCTCTGCAATGGGAGACTTGTTAGTGGGCAAGGTCATTTTCACAGTGATGTAAATAGAAAAGCAGGTGGCTGAATCTACCCAGACCTGAAAAGGTAAGGGTATTCCTGCCTCACACAGAGAGGAGCACTGTCCTTTTTGGTTTGTGCTGCTTGGGAAGCCTTTGGAGATGACCAGAATGCAGTCACACTGCTGTGAGCAGCAAGAGCCAGAGAAATGTTGTGTTCCCTGTTTCCTTCTGTTCAATAGTGAGCTGTTCCTTATTTCTCTGTCCTGGCCCTTGCTGCAGCCTCCTCATTGTCTTCCAGCACCTCCAAAGGAGCCTTCTCAGAGGCCAAGGCTGGGCAGAGTCCAGCCAATCTGTCAGATTTGGCAGGGAACGTGACAGAGAATTTACCAAGTGACTTCTACAACAAATTCCTCTCAGCAGCTGGAGGCCAGAGGATTTCTCAGCTGGCACAGAGTGAGAACTCTCTGTACAGATAGTCCCTGCTCTGGCCTAAAGCCTCATGTGACAGGCAGGCCTGAACCAGCACAATCACTGTATGCTTCACCAGTTTCTGGTTTGCAGCAAAGGTGTTTCTTACCCTATGTCACAGTCAGATTCTGGCTCTCCCTATGCTGTGTGAGTGTGGCTGAAGGATTTTCAAATGCTTGAGGTGCAGCACAGACCCTGTAGCCCCTCTCTTGAGAAGCCTGTCAAGCCTTGCATGTGGAGAATGCCTTGGCTGCAGCTTTTGCTCTGCCACAACACAGTTAGGCCAGAGACCAACTGCACCTTCTGAAGGAACCCTTCAGGTTTGGAAGAAGGAGGACCATCCTTTTGGTGCACTTAGGAGCACCAGCACAGCACTGTGGCCTTTCCCTTGTGCTTGAGAGCACACTGTGTGTGTGCACCTGCAGGACATCATATCTGCACTGTGATTCCACACTGCAGACCCCTGGCTTTCTCATGTGACCCCCTGCAGAAATGACAGACCCTGAATCCCTCAGCCTCCGCTGCTGTAAAGTGTCCCTCTGTGAAAAGGGAACAGATTGAATTGTTTCACATTTAACTTCACCCTTCCCCTAAGCACTCACCGTCTCCATGCAGGTGTGTCACTGGTGGTTCCTGGCTGTCACTGCTGTGTCCCGGGCCACTGCCTCCAGGAGAGGGGACAGAGCAGTCCCTGCAGCCAGGCCATGGCAGGGGCTCTCTGCACAGTCCCAGGGCCCTGGGCTGCACTGCTTGGCCTCCTCCAGCTGCAGCGAGTCAGACAGACAGACAGCCGTGCTGTGTGAGCCCTGGGAGAAGGTACCAGCTATGTCTGGGCACACAGAGTTAAAGAGAGGTAAAAATGTTGGTCTACTGAGAGATGTCTCAGGGCCAGAGTCACTTGGACTGAGACCAAAGTCCTTTAAATAGGAGAGTGCTTGATTATTCAGCTGGGCATATTCAAAATTTATCTTGCTTTGAGTAACCTCACCTAGGATTTTTCCTCTACTCTTCTGATCTTCAGAGGAAATTTGTTCCCCATTTTGCTTCAAATGATACAGACTGCTAGACTGGAAACTTGTCTCATAGTTGTATTGGTTTGTGCTAGGAATACTGGGATATTCTGGAATTTGAGCAACGCAGCTGCATTCATTTTGCAACAATAACTTGTTTTTGTACTGAGACATCTTATGAATGATACTGCTCATTTCATTCCCAATGTATTTGTCTTCCAGGTGCTTGTTTTCATAGCTGATTTTTAATGATGCCACCTGTGTTACACAGTGCTCTAAGAGCTGCACTATGTTAGTGCTGCTCTCTGTTGGTGTGGGGCTCATGTAGCTCTGGAAGTGATTGAGGGTTAGAGGCTGTGGTGGTTTGTCACAGGAAATAGAGAGAGAGTGATACATGGGTTTATTTCTGTCTTCCCTCTCAAGGGGATCTCGGAGTGAGGTCGCAGCAGTCTTGTAGGAGTAACATGATTCTACATCATGATTATCATCTAACAAAGGATTTTCAGAGCTCTGGGAGCCACTCTCTCTGTTCAGCTTTTCTGGCAGTGGGTTTTTATCTCTGGATGTCTCACACCTCAGAGAAATTGCCACCTTCTCATTCTCAGCTGAAGATGTCTCCAGATTGTCCCTGTTAGCCTGTGATAGTGGCGCATAACTTGATGATCTGGTGGTTTCCACAGTCTCAGGCACGGTAGATAAGTCCTTGTGGTGACTCCCTTCTCTTTCTTGGAAATCCAGATCAGATGTGCTCAGGCAGGAGGCCAGGCTGTGGTCTCTTCCAGCAATGTTTACTGAAGAGGCCTGGGTTACCTGTTTGCTTTCCTCCAAAGGCACACATAGGTTAAATGTATTAGATTCACCCTTGCCTGGTGTCTCCTGCTGAGCTTCTGTGCTCCCTTTCTGCTCTGGACTGTGGCTGGGCAGGATCAATGAATCATTGGACTTTTCTGGCTGTGATTGAGGACTCTGAAGAGAGTCAGGGGAGGAGATGAGTCCCGAGTGTTTTCGTAGCCAGTTTATTATGCCCATGGTCAGTGAAAGCTCAGTATCACAGAGCTTCAGCAAACATTCTTTGCCTTTCCATGTGCTGTGGAAGAAACCCTGGCTAATGATGTCTAGAGTAGGCTGGGAAGCCAAGTTCTCCTCAGCTCCAACATGAAAGCTGTAAATGGACAAAGGGATTTCAATGGCTTGCTCTGACACACTTTCAGAGGCACACAAGTCATCATCAAGGATAGGGCTTACTTTGACTTCATTTGGGTCATAGAAGAGCTCATAAAGGGCATCTCCACTGTAGCTGTCTCTTGGAAATCTCCCTGGGACACCAGGGGTCTGAGTTTCCTTCAGTTCATCCTCTTGTCCAGGAGAGAAAGAATCATAGTAGCCTTCATCACTCGTGGACGTGGATTCCTGGTTTTCACTTTTCGGTGTTTCTGTTTCTGTGGAGCTGTCTTTGGAATTGTCACCCTCTTTATCAGGTGACACTTGGGGGTCTGTGACTGGTACAGCAGCCTGACTTCTATCCCTTTCTGTGTCAGAACCAGGTATCTTCAGTAACTTCTTTTCAAACAGAGCACTCTGATGCAGCCTTACTGATTTGTTGATGTTGTCCCAAAACTTTGCAAACTCCACTGTCTCGTTCTGGCCAGGAGAGGCCAGCTGCTCCACCCCTCCTTGGAAGGAGCCCATGGCAGGGCTCTCTTTGTGCTTGCTTCGCCTCAGCAGAAGCTCTTTGCTGTTCTCCAGCTCCAGGTGAGCAGAGCTCTCATCAGCAAAGATTTCCCCACAGCCAGTGAGGGAGTCAAAGCTCTTCAGGGAGGCAACATCTTCACACAGGGCATTGCAGTAGTCGTAGGAGGAGTCAGACTGCAGTTCATTGTCTGAGCAGTCCTGTGACAAGCAATCAGCTGCACAAGTTTCTCCAGTTTTGAAGAGATACTTTGCAAGACGTCCAGACAACTCACCCTTGCAGCCTGGAGAGGCCAGGTTCTTGTCCTTCTCCACCAGAAATGAGAGGCTGTCTGGTTTATTTTTTCTTATATGAAATATATCTCTGAGCCCTTTCTTAGATCTCTTGAGGGAAATCCTCTTCCTGGGAATGGTTTTTGCGACAGCTGGTACAAAAGGCATCTGTGGCACAAAGTTCCTGTAATCAATCATCTGACTGCTGCATGCAGACTGGCTGGGGCTGACCACACACTCCTTCTTACTGCTGGAGCTGGACAGCCCTGAAAAGCTGATGCTGTTGACAAGTCTGCCCTTGCCCTTTCCAAAAAAGCCCTCCTCACAAGCCCTGCTGCTGGGGCTGCAGTGCTCTGTTTTGTCTGCCTCAGCAACACATTCGTGTGTTTTACTCTTCCTTACAAGCTTGCAGGTGGAGCCAGATGATTTTTCCAGGTTGTGACCACCAACTCCACTCCTTGCTGCTCTGGTAGAAAATCTGTAGTTCTTGTGTGTGGCCAAACAAGCCAGCTGGACTTCGGCCACGCTCTGGTTTCCCTCCAGAGCTGCCTTTTTGTCTTTGCCCATCTCATCTTTGTTGGCAGCAGCTGGATGCACTGTTGGCACTTTCTCATGTTGCACACTGGATTTTATGAAGGTCTTTCCTCTCTTGAGCTCCATACTGCTTCCTCACATCTGTTTCTGTAAAGAAAACAGCAGAACACAACTATTGTGAGGTTGGTGGGTAGCACTTGTAAATTTTGAAGGCAACTGGAGAACAAAGGAAGAGACATTAAGCATTATAAAATTGAGCTTCTCTGCCATCAGACATTTTCATCATTGAGTCATGGTACTGCATGAGAAACAGACTGAGTGAAACTGAAGGTGTGTTGGCTGGAAGATTCAACAAGGAGAAAACAGTGCACATTATGGGTTGGGAGCTGAGACTCAGAGAACATTTTGTCTGTTAGAAAGAAACAGATTTGCATTGAGGATTATGACTTCAGGATGGCTTTTAACAAGGTAAAGGTCCTGTTCTGAAGGTGAAAAAGGCATCAAAGAAAAGCAATGCCTGAAAAATTTCAACATGCAAATGTGTGCATCAGAGAGGCAGCAGTTCATAGATCTGTACCTCAGAAGAGGACAAAGATCTCAGGTTGGGAAATCTCCTGAGTAAATAGATCAAACATTTGACACACGAAGCTCACTTTATATTAAAATTATCCTTATCTGTGAATAGAAAATCCGTAAACCTTGGTATTACCCTGGAAGCATGCAGAAACTGAATTACTGATTTTGCTTCTCTCTGAGCATAACATATGATTTTGTACACTGCTACTTTTATTGTCAAAAATCAAAAATCAAACATTGAAAATCACTGTTAGTCATGACAAAAGTGTCATCTCCAATTTACAAAGACCAGTGTAGTGCACAGAGGCATTGCCTCATTGAATCTGCACTGTGCATTGACTAGCTATTTCTAAAAACACTCTAGTACCTGTATCAATGCCAGTTTCAGGCTCTGCCTGTATAGTTTAGTATTGAACTTGTTTTATGTTCTCATAAATCTAATTAATCATTAATTATTTTAGCCATATCACTTTCAGTTTTCTGGCAGTTCTTTTGTAGAAAGATCTGATCCTTTCCTGTCATGCATCAACTTGAATATTGAGTAAGTCAATGCAGTTCCATAAAGGTAGGTCAGGGATGAAGCAGGCACTACCTAAAAGCTGTTGGAGCAACCAGATTTTTAGCTGGTGGGAAACTACACAATAACTCCAAATCCTGTTCTTAAAAGGACGTGCTGGGATCTCTCCTGAATGAAAGCTCATTTAATGATTTGTCTTGTTTTGAATTGGTTAGACATAAATGAACAATTGGAAACATTGAACAAGAGATTTTAAATTCAGCACCAAGCCTAAGCTTTGTACTCCTATAACAGAACTTAAAGCAGTCTTCAGTGTGTTTTGAACTATAACAGCTGTCTGTAGCTTCCAGAAGCTTTCCAGCTGCCAGGCACTGGTGGAACAGCCACACTCTGACCAGCACCTCTCCAGATGCAGGACTGTGTGTTTGGGAGCACCTCTCCAGCAGGCAGGTCAGTGACAGCCCCTTTCCCACAGAAGCTGCAAACTAACAGGTGACTAGCAATGTTTACAAATAAATGTATGTCAGTGACAAAAGGCAGAGAACTTAAGGGCAAAGTGTGAACCTTTGGCATGTGGTGAGAACATGGTGGGTGGTGATAGATGGGCATCCATCAGTGTGATTGAGATGTTGGCACATTCACTCGCACTTGGCACTACATGTGAGTGTTACAGAACATGCTTAATGAAAGGCAGTAAACATTTTACTACGCTGGCAGGTATCTGGAGTGCACTGATGCTGCGGGAAACTTGTTTTGCATATGCAGAAATAGGTCACTGGGGCAGGATTACACTCCTCTTCTGAAAAGCAAGGTGTGATCAACAAACAATTCACCGTGCACAGCTCCAGCAGGGTGGTGAAAACAATCAGAAACAGCTGATGCAAGACCAGTTATTAATACCCAGAAATAAAGTCTGACATCTCAGTCCTTTGCAAGTGCAGAAATAGGTACTGTGTCCCTGGTGCTGCAGAGGAGCTCCTCAGAGGTCTGTGACACTGGCACAGCCAGCCTTACAACAATGTTCTGTAGAGCTCTTTGAACTCCTGCAGCTGCTTCTGCCCACTCTGAGTATTAAGCAAAGGTCACTTTTGTAGGATATTGCATACTTGGGAACTTTCCTGCAGATGCATTAAAAAGGCTTTTAGGGATGGGTTTATTTACTGTCAAGTATGAAACATATTAAGGCTAAGAATTTAGGATGACATTAGATAATCTTTGGAATAAAGTAATGTTTGATCTGAATTGTATCTCCTTGATAAGAAACACAATGGATGACCAGCTTAATAACTGGGTCAAGGCTTGTTCTTTTGTCTTTTTTTTTATAGATTAGATGAACAGTTTTAGCTTGAAATCCAAAATGGCCCAAGTAACGTTTTTACTGAGAATATCTGTAGTATAATAATGTAAGATACACTGATGGTAGCTGATGCTGCCTTTTCAGTTTCTTCTGATGAGGAAAAAAGTGTTAGCTGTTGTTTCGGTTTTGTTGGGATTTTGTGGTTTGGTTTGTTGGCTTTTTTTGATATCTACTATGTATATATAATCACCAACTTTGTATTCTAATTATTTAATGTTACTATTTATTCTCATATATTCTAATTCTAATACTCCCTCAGGATTCCTGCCAGACTTAGTATCTAGTTCATTGTGTCATCCTGCTTATTCTAAGATTGTCATATCTTTGTTAAACTTCCCCATTAGAAATGTTATTTAAAATGAACGAAATAAAGTGGGAACCTTCTCAGTCTACTCTTTGAGGGCTCCTCATGACAGACTACCAGTGTCTGCAGATTTTTTAAAACATTTATCTTAGATGCTGTTTTGTAACTTCCCATACTCTGAGTTCCTTTTTATACTCATGTGACATAAACTATCAATGAACTTCTTTTCAAAAATATTTATGTGATGATTCTGTCTTTCTATATCAATTAATGCTTTTAGCCCTTTTCATTGTAATGGATTATACCACCATACCATTTTTTTTTGTCTCTGCAGGGGCACAAGCCCTCTCTCTGACCCCAGAAGCTGTACCAGTGAAGTTACAAACAGATTAAAGGGCTGTAAGGGAAAGTTACCCTCCAGTGGTTATGTAAACCGAAATCAAAATTCTATGAAAAATTATTACAGGCATTTAAAACATAGAACATTTTTCTGGGATTTCTTGACCCATGCACCCAGCTACACTAGTGTCTGTCTCTGTTCCTTTTCAATTATTCTTCTCTTGGACTTGCAGGATGTCACTTTTTCCACAGTGATAAAAGATCTATGAGGGCGTGATTTCCATCTTTGCAAAGGAAATACAATTTGGAATTGAAAGTCACTGCAAAGAACAGAAACCTGTGGAAACTAGCAGTCAGTGTACTGAGAATCTCAATGTTTTCTTCATTAATAACAAATTATTTTTTACTATCTGCAAAACACATTATGGAATGTGTTTAAATAGAGAGCATCCTTGGATCTTACACTGGGCTGCAGTTTAGTTGTCTTTTACAATAAGATTGGGTGTAGCAACAGCATGGAGCCTTCCCATCCACAGTAAACAGGACTTTTCATCTGGCTTGGTCACACCAGCTGCTCACTTTTAGGATTCATAGGTGTCTAAGGAGGCAATCAAATTTAGATTTGAGGCTGATACTGTAATGGAAATAAGGTTTTCTTTTAAATTTGGATAATACTGCTCTTAAAATGGAGAGATAGTTCATGCTCAAACATACACCATCTGTGCAGGGTGTGTCACAGCCTTTTCATAAAATCAGGAGGTTTCAGTGCATTTGTGATTCATCTAAAAGTAAATTAAAGTTTTAGAATGGAAAGATGAACACATTCCTGTGGGCTGAGGAGACTTGATTTTAGGACAATCAGAGCATTTGCTTCTGGATCTGGGTTATGAGGACCTGAGCAAGACTGAGTTAGGTAACTGCTCTGGTTAATAAGAGCCATATTCAGATGGCCTAAATCCTCCCTAAGTCCAGGCCAACATACAAGGGCCAAAGAGGGGTGCAATGGAGCCAGATATTCTTTAGGGAAATGGGTGCAGGCAGGATTCCAGCTGTCCAGATACTGCCTCTGTCAGGTGAGTCAAAGACAGAGGTCACATCTGCCTCTGCCCATGGCCCCAACACCTTCTGCCATCTGTAAGTTTCCCTCTGAGGTGGAATGTGAGAGAGCCTTGCTTTGGGCTTTTGGCTGGGTCAAAGCTGTTGTATCTTCCTGGCTTAGAACACAGCAGAAAGGTTTGTTTAGGTTATCTTCAAAGAAAATGTAAAACATCAGTCCTCTTGCATGTGATTCTGGGAATACCATCCTATTGGGAAAGTAGATAGTACCTGTTTCAGCAAGGTTGCATGGATAGAAATAATATTATTACAAGGAGGAAATTTAGATAAAATCGCCAGCTTTGGCAAGTTTGGCTCAAAAATAATTTTGCTCAAGTAGGAAAAATATAATTGAGGTTCATTTATTTCAAAATCTTATCAGCTATCCAGCTTGGACCTCTCTTACTTGCTTGTTTGATATGTAATTTATATATAATCCTCTCTTGGAGATAGAAATAGGTAAAATTCAGAATATAGTGGTTTTGAAGGGGAGATAGGAGTGTTCTTTCTTTACATTTATATCACAATTGGCAGGTTGTGGAGATGGTGCCTGGCTGTCTCTTGCTAAGCAGAGTTCTGCATGTCACTTGGCACCTGAATTTCACCTCCCTACAAGCATTTTCCTGGTATTAAATGAAAAAGTTGATAAACACTGTATAGTCTTTTTGGCTTTTTAATTCAAAAATAAGGAAAAACCTCTCTTTGTACAGCTTTTATGTTTTCAGATACAAGTTTGGAGTGAGTCCAAAATCCCTTTCCCACAAGTGGCTTCATATCAATCAGACTTAAGATGCTGAGTTATCAGAGGTACCTTTGAAAATGCTACCCTGCTTTTCCATCAGAAACTGTAGCATAATTAAATTTCCTAAAAACATCTCTCTGGTTTGGGTATATGGACATGCATTAAGCTTCAAATCCATGCATTTTATGGTGAAAAGTTTTAAAAAATATTTATTGATAAATTATGTAATTGGAAAGGGGAGAAGAACAGAGCACTCTGGGAGGGTCTCCCGATTCTTAACCTCAGGAGGATTTTTATTGGCCACCAGTTGGAAGTCCTAAAATGCAAAAACAAGCCAAGAATGAGGTGGTGAAAGCCACAGCTACTTTTAAAGTCAGTGAACAACACTAATTTTTAATCTTTAGTATCTAATCAATCAGCAGTGCATAAGGAACAGCTGGTGCTCCCAGTAAAGGGGGGAGGGGGGGAAGGGGAGATTTTTGGAATAAGAATGTTTATTTACAGGCAAAAATATTAACTCTCTATCTGAGAAGATGAAAGTTAATAGTGGAAATGCTTACTAATAATCATGAACATATATTCCATTCTGTTAATTTGATTTTTAATTGCAATGCAGAATACTGCTTCCTTGCCAGAGGGTAGTGATATTCTCACTGCAGTTATTGTAACACTGTTTCTAGCAAGCAAATAAACATTAACAGTACTTCTGGCGAAAACCAAAGAGGATTTTAAAGCAGCGCTCATCTTCTCCCTTAAACTGATTAGCCAGCTCCTATCTCATCTCCATTAGAAAGCAGAAAAGAACAGGGTGGAAAGGATGGAGGATGTAACCAGGGACGGCCGTGATTCAGGAAACAGCAGAATGTTTATTTTCACAGGCGCCTGTGTGACACACAAACCTGCATTGAGATCATGCCTCTCCTTAGGAGCACTCCTCATCCTTGGTGGCTGTATCTTATCATTCCCCTTAATCATTTGTCACTCTCAGGTAATCCAGGATGCCTAATTATTTGCATTTACATTTAGGTCAAGCAATGGCTTTCTCATGAAGAGCCAGCAAAAAGCATATTTTGGTGTGTTTTTAATTCAACCCTCCTTGCACTGAGCACACGAAGTAAAATCTCACACTCCCCAGCAGAATACTAGAAAGATGTGTAGTTAAATGCTAATCTTATTAGCAATGTGCTATAGGGAAGTCTGAACCTTCCTTTAAGCCCTGACAACTGTTTTGTGGAGCTCAGGATTTTTCATAGTAAAATTAACCACGTTTCTACTCCCAGCACACTGTCCTGCTGCGTGCTGATGGGAGTGATCCCTGGGGGCACAGCAGCAACCAGTGCTTCCCTTAGCCCCATCTGGGGCACCCACAGCATCCCCAACTCCATCTGGGGCACCCACAGCACCCCCAGCCCCATCTGTGGCACCCATAGCATCACCCAACCCCATCTGGGGGACCCACAGCACCCCCAACCCCATCTGGGGCACCCACAGCATCCTTCAACCCCATCTGGGGCACCCACATCACCCCCAGCCCCATCTGGGACATCCACATCACCCCCAGCCCCATCTGGGGCACCCACAGCACCCTCAGCCCCATTTGGGGCACCCACAGCATCCCCCAGCCACATGAGGTGTGTGGCTGAGCTCATGACAAAAGGAGGCTCCTTCTCTGACAAATCCTCTGCACCCCTCACTCAGTTTTCTTCTGTACCTGAGGCTGAAAGAAAACGTAACTGGCTGGAAATGTTCCAATTACATCATGTGAAAGGGCAGCTCTAACTCCTGCGCAGGGAGCTTTCCAATCAGCACTGTATTGCTGAGAGAAGAGAGCAGAGCAGAAATTTCCACTGCATACCTGAGAAAGAAACAGGGCTTTTTTTTCTTGCCCTGACCAGCAGCCTGTTGGTACCAGGCAGCAAAGTCTTAACGCTGACAGCTTTGGCTGTCCTCAGTAATTTATTGCTTTAAAAGAAGGTAGGATGTGCATTTTTATAAATACAGGCACAGACTTGCCAGATGTATGGAAAAAGAAGTAAAAAGCAATGCTTCAAAACCAAGCAGTCATCCCAAAATTATACTCACAGACTCAGAGTGGCTGTGAGTGTCAGAGCAAAAGAAAAGCCATTGCATATCCGAGCAAACGAGGCAGATCACAAAAATCCTACTCACCATGTTTTATCACTGAGCAGAAATCCTCTGTCTCCCAGCCTGGCTCCTGAAGCTGGTCTTTATCCAGAGGCTCCTGTGATGCTGTTCAGATTCGGAGGGGCTGGACCACTGCTGCTCTCCAGCGTTACTCTCCACCCCCTGTCTTTTCCTCCTCCTTCTTCCTTCGTCCCCACCCCCTCATTCCTCCGGCTTGTGGCTTTTTCGTACCTTAGACAGATTCTAAGCTTCCACATGGAGCTTGATATAGGAAAGATGCTTATTTCAGCCATCTGCTTGGTGCCATGGAAATGCCTCCTCTGCTTTAGGAATAAAAGAGAGGAGGTAAGCTCGGGAGTTTCTGAGCCAGCATTCTGGTTCCTCTCTATATGACTGCTTATTAAATAGGGAGGAGTGCATCCAAATTAATTTCATTTCTAGGTGTTGTTTTGTTTCAGACCAGGGTTCAGGAAAAGTGATCTGAATGTGTGTTTTTGGTTAGCGTGATGCTTCACTGGCAGTGTATGCAGGCTGTTGGACTGTGCCACCCTTTGTAGAGCTTGAGTAAAAGCTGAAGTTGGGAGGGATTTCGTGTGGAAGCAAAGTGGCGTGAGGGGAAAGAGGGACTATTTCAGCTGCCCAAGGCTGGAGTGCCTGGTGTTAGCCTCATACTGCCTTCATCAAACATGGTTTACCAAATTCTCCTTTCAGTCTAACTTCTGCTTCAGTGTGCAGCAAAGGCAACATCTGACGTTAAACATCATTCTTTGTTATATAGATGAGTTTATTTCCATCACAAACACCAGGGCTCTAATTTCACAGAAGTGTAAAGCTGCAATCCTTTCCCCAGCCCTCTCCCCTTGAAGGGCTGCCAATCTGATCGTACCTTGATTGTCCCACTGATTCTTATCTAGTCCTTCACATCAGCCTCTCAAGCCTCCTGCTTGTTGAAACTCCTCTGCTGGGGGCATGAGAAGAGCCTCTTAATAGCCAGAGTGAAGCACTGGCTTAATCCACTTCAGGAGCCCTCCTGTGAGTCGGAGCTGCACTCAGGATAGGGCAGCAGTTGTTGCACTGTTGTGTCTGCAGGGAAACTGCCCTCCTGATGTAGGGGCCACTTCAGAGCTGCTCTAAGGCAGCACAGGCAGCCCCTGGATGGCTCAGACAGACAAGTCCAATCCGTGGAGGCATTTAGAAAATCTCCAGCTCTTCATGGACTGAAAACGAGCATTCCCTCACAACTGGAGCAGGTGCAGCAGTCAGAGAGCTGATCTCTTCTGTCCCCACATCACAGCAGAGAGGGAACAAAAGCCTTAACCTGCTACCTGTTCTCATCTTCCTTTTCATCGTGTGCTTTTGCTGAATCTTGGAGACGAGAGGAAAGGAGCTTGAACTTTTGTGCTGTCTAAGCTTCTAAAGCTGGAAAATCAGCCTGTTAACTTTAAAGCCTGCAGAACAGAGTGCTCCTGCTCTGAGTGTCAGGCAGTGAGCCATTCAGGTGTCCCTGATGGTACAGACTAGAAAATTACACCTTGGGGGAAAAGCCTGGGTTAAATCCAACCTGCAACATGTAGAAAGCCTTTGTGTGACTTCACCAAGAGACTGGTGGGAGGAATGAACAGGCTGTGAATACTAGTAGTCCTTGGCAAGTAGATGAAGAACACTTGTGAAAAGAAATACATTAATTAGAAATAGATTTGATGGGTTTTATTCTGCATAAGATATTCATTTTAATATAGGAGGAAGCCTTTCTTCCTGAGGAGTATAGAAAGCCACAAAATTTTCAGGTAGTGCCCCATTGCTCTGCAGTGATGTCACTTTTGAGAGCCTCCCCTTTGTTTTGGAAAGAGGAGGCCTGTAAAATGCTGAAGTCCTTTGCTCCAAGTAACACCAAGGCTGGTTGGAAGTGCTGATAGACACGAGGATCAACCAGAGGTCACAGCTGTCACCTGTGCCCAGCTGGCCAAGAGGGCCAATGGCAGTTTTGCCAGCAGCAGTGTGGCCAGCAGGACCAGGGCAGTGACCACCCCCCTGTGCTGGGCACTGGGGAGGCCACACCTCAAGTACTGGTTTTGGGCCCCTCAGTTCAAGAAAAGTGGTGAGAGGCTGGAGTGTGTCCAGAGAGGGGAATGGAGCTGAGAAAGGGGCTGGAGCACAATTCTGATGAGGAGCAGATGAAGGAGCTGGGGGTGCTTAAGCTGGAGAAAAGGGGGCTCAGGGGGATCTTCTCACTCTCTACAGCTCCCTGAGAGGAGGCTGCAGCCAGGTGGGGGCCTGCTCCCACATCAAAAGGGATGGGACAGGACAGGAGGAAATGGCCTCACGTTGTGCAGGGAAGGGTTCAGATGAGACATTAGGAAAAATTTCTCCACCAAAAGGGTTGTCAAGCATTGGAGCAGGCTGCCCTGGGCTGTGGTGGAGTCCCCATCCCTGGAAGTGTTCCAAAAGCATGCAGATGTGGCACTTGGGGATACAGTTCAGCCATGAGCATTGTGGTGGTGCTGGGTTATCACTTGGCATGGATGGTGTTACAGGCCTTTTCCAGCCTTAATGATTCTGTGATTCTGGTGCTGATTCCAGGCTGGTGTTGGTATTGTCTGAGCAAAACTAGGAGCTGAGATTTTTCATTTGAATGGTATTCATACATACAATTTCTGAACTGAGTTTCTGAACTCTGAAGTGTAGGCATTAAAGGTAAAGGCATCAGAAAAGATACACCCAAATATGCCATGTGAAGAAGGATCTAGGCAACAGAGAGCACTTAAAACTACATTTAAAGCCTACTTCATACTCAAATTGAGCTCAATAAAACAAAGATTTGGAGAAAATAATGTGGACAGGGAGGAGCTCTTACCTCCAGCACCTTTTCAGGTAGTTTCCATACATGCAGTCTCCAGAAGAGTCTGTTGCTGCTCCTCAGGAACTGGGGAAGCTCTGGTGTAGTGTCCCCATTTCTAACAAATGGCAGCTGTTGTCCCTTTGCTGGAGAAGTTAGAGGGGATCATTCTAGACCTGGGTGAGATACCCAAAACTCCTCTTGGAGATCCCTCTTCCGTGATGAGAGAACTCCAGGTTTTAGGATGGTTACTTTGGACAGAAATTTCCACCTTTAGAGCCTTTTATTTCCCTTCCTCATGGGAAGTACCTGAAATCCATCAGCCATCCATGGGCACAGCTGCCCACAGCTGTCCCTGGCCATAACTGCATGGACCTAAATCCCAGTGTCACTGCACACACTGGTAAATGCACAGGATGTTGAATAGCAGCTGATCCATGGTAGCCCTCATGCATTACTGCAGAGCTTTTTTTACTTCCTAAATAGTCCTCAGCTTCTAGTTCTTCAACTGTCCTTTTTTGCTATCATTTCCTGCTTCATTTCAGGCTATTTCACCATGGCTGTTGATCAGTTGGCCATTGGAGAACCTAATCATCCTCTCTGATTAATTCTGATTAATTCAGTCTGTCCAGAATTGTTCAGGGCATCAGTGGGCACAAAAGGGAAGGGAAATCAAAAACCTGTAAATGAGGGGCACATGGAACAGCTCCCAACTGCTCAGCACAGGCACACAGCCCTTGGCCTGGTGAGTAGAAGGAGGGCCCTTGAGGGAAGACAGGCTAAGGAAAGCACAGACCCTGGTGAGGGAAAAGTAGGGTGGCAGGGATCCTCGGGGAAAGGAGGAGGAAAATCCTCATGAGGGGCAGTATGGAAACACAGGGAAGGAGTTTTTAGATGAGGCAGGCCCAGCCTCCCAGAACATGGAAGCCTGAGTCTCCTCATGGTGGGTAGGAAATATTTGCATCCAGTGATTAAAGACAACTATTAGCATAAGCAACTCACAAAAAGCAATCTATATGATTTTTATATTTTCTGCTGTGGAAGAATGCAGCAGATTCTTTAACCCTGAAACTGAAGTGTTTGCTGAACTAGCTCCATTTGTTTCCAAGGAATTGCTTACAGAATGAATTTGATCCAGGCTATTTCCTGCCAGTGAACTAATGAAGAGTCTAACATCCCCAATCCAGTTTCTGCTAACATCAGGTTAAACTTAATTATTCATGGATTCTTATCAGTATTTCTTGGGTTTGCATGCTGAAGAGAATTGGTAATGGGATATGGAGCTTTTCCTGTCCCAGATTGCTAGCAGGAGGCTGCCCTAGGTTGAAGGGAGCAATCCTTGCTACTTATCTGTTTCCCAGGGCTTTCATTAAGTTAATTGCCACTCTCTTCCCAGTGGCTTGGTGAGCTAGTGTATGCTGCAAATTTTAGAATCATGAATTGCTGTTAATAACATCAGTACTTAGCAAAGGAAATGAAAAGGTTTTTATCCACAGATTTCTGCAAGGGTTCTCAGCCTCAATATCTCCTGCTTGCCTTCCCTGTGAGGCACTGACATTGCCATATCTGCAGCCCAGGGGATGATGAGGGGCAGCAGGTAGGGTCACAAGGGCAAGTTATGGGATTAAAAAGCTTTGCTGTGCTGCCTCTCAGCACCAATAATGATGCCATCAAGGGCAGGAAGGAGTGCCCAGTGCCTCCAGAATGGGATTGATCACAGTCTCATTATTGCTGTCCTGGGGACCGTGGGTGACTGATTGTAAACTGCTTGTTGCCCCAAAGAATGTAAAGGGCTTTTGAGGAAAAAAGGAAAGTATTGAAGACGTTTCTCCAGCTGCTTGTGTTGGAGTCATGACTGTCCTTAAACTTTCTGCTTTAAACAAAAAAGCTCTTGAGTAATAAATATTTGTCTATAAAATCAATGTGAAAAAATTATCTGCATTATATGCTATGAAGAAGTACATCAAAAGAATTGTTTCACCAAATCATGAAAAACTCCAAGGCTCTAGAGACCAGAGACAACACCTGGGAGGGACAAGGAACCTCAGGGACCTGACCACAGAAATGTTAAAATGTAATGCACGTTTTCAGAAGCTTTTTCCTTCCAGATCTGCCTGTGTGTCATAGACATCTGTCCAGATGAGACAAGAATACCTCCAGTTTATTGAACTGCATTAACAGGCACTGCTGTCTGAAAGGCAAAATAAGTACTCAGCTTAAAGCATGAGGATGGCAAAATGTACTATTCCACAACCATCCCAGTGCAACTTATAAGCAAAATTTTCTCAGCTCTGCTGAGGAAGATGGTGTTATGATGCCTTGAGGGAAGGTTATAGCAAATATTTTATTACTGTGTTGTGTGACTTGGTTTCCATACTTAATTTTATATCTCTCTCTGCTTGAATACATCCAAAGCTCTGAAGACTTTGTTAAAGGCTCAGTCAGGAAGCTGAAAAAGAGAGACATAGGTGTAAATAGCCATAGATACATAGCTTCAAATGATAGATTCAGTCCATCAGTGAGGCAGCAAATCTTCCAGTGGCTCTCATGGGACAGCCTTTCAAATAATAAAGTTGGGATCAAAGGAGGCCTAAAGGCAAAACAGCTTAAATAAGAAAAGGGAGTAGTCAGATAAAGTTGGTGAGGGTGAATGCAATAACACAGCAGGCTCAGCTCTAAATGCAGGGACAGTGGCACACCAGGCTGTGAGCAGGACAGGCTGCTGCTCCCTTTCTCTGCTCCCTTTCACTGCTGAGATGCTTTTATTTCATATCCCAGTGAAATAAATAATCATGTGTTGCACAGAAGCTGGCTTGCTCACACTGCAGAAGATGTACCTGTCACAGGGTCTTGTAAAGGAGTCCTCATGGCTAGTAGGGAGGCCAGGAACCACATCACAAATCCTGTTCTGAGGGAAGAAACACCTCAGCTGAGTGCAGTTGGTTGGTCCTTGAGGAAAAGGAACACTACAGCCAGTTTGTGAACTGTGAGGAGTAGCCCTGTGCTGTGTGCAAAATCCCACTGCTCTGCCAGGCAGTATTTAAATGCAGGCAAACAAAAGAACATTTAGAAGATGGATGAGAGGTGAAGCCTTTGAAATTGCCAGCAGTGCAGTTGGTAACAATGTGGTTAGCAATGCTTCTGCTTGATTTACTCAGTGGAACATACATTTTAAAATAAATCTGTGTGTTTGATTTATGTCGTTGGTAGCAATGTCACAGCCAGATTTCATTTTGAAGTGGCAAGTTGTAAATCTTAGGAGAGAATAAAGCACACAGCTTTAAATGCAGTTTGCTAGATAGATAATTTTGGCAGTGTTGGTTTCTCTTGTTCTCCTGCCTTCCACACCCTGGGTGGTGATGGTCAACCCCAGAAGCTGCCATCACAGCTGGAAGGTGAAACCTCTGACTGTGTTCCTCAAAATCATCAAACCTTGTTTGTGGTAGAGTATGGCAGCACAAGCAAGGCTCTTACACTGGTGAAAAATGACCATTAATATATTTTTGCAGTAACAGTAAACAAAGCAGTAAAACTGAAAGGACTCAGCATCTGATGAAATGGATCATGAGTATTGACACTGCCAAGATCATCATTTGGTTTGCAGTTACACTAATTACCAACAGGTTTTAAAATATGCTATTTTATGTGTCTTGTAGCTGGCAGGCTATTTAGGGAGGGATGATTTGCTGAGTACTGCTCTTTGGGTTATTCCTTCATGGTTTTGGCTGCTGCCATCACTCTGCAACAAAACAATCTCTCACAACGGTTTGATTTTCCATAGAGGGGTAATAAAGGTTTCTGAGCCAGCTGATAGGCCTAGGCAGGACTCAGGCCAATTAATCTGTTGGGTGTTTCTCTAACAAGTGTGCAGAAGCCATTTATGAGGCAGCAGAGTGCCAGTGCAGGGCTGGGAGATGGGAACAGTTGTTGGGAAGGCACAGCCAGGAGCCGAGCCCGGTGGGGTCATGCAAATGGGGCTGTGTTAGTGTGTCCCTGTAGGACACAGAAGAAAGGCTCCAAGTATTTCAGAAGGCAAATACATAGAAAAAGAAGAATTATTGTCTAATTCTTACTACCTTTTATAAGGTGTTCTGATACAGATTTAACATGGTTGGTGAATAGGAACGACACCTCTCTAATGCCATGGGTTAAACCAGAGAAACAGCAAAACACCAGCTGGAGAAAGATTGTTTTGAGAGAGGAGAGTTGTTTGCCAAGATTGTTTTAAGAAGAAACATTCTTGAGAAATTTTTCCTTGGGAAAAAGTTAGCAGCTGCTAGCAGGCTAAAAATCTTGCAGACTCAGAAATATCAGGCCCACATTAGTGTGGGGTGGATGCTCTGCTCTTTGTTGCTGTGTGTTGAGGAGGGTGGTAAGCCTGTGAAACAGGGCACTTTGATTTGGGGAGATTCAGAAATTATTCTTGAGCTTTAATACAGAGGTTATAGAATCACAGAATGGTTGGGATTGGAAAGTACCTTAAAAATCATCTCAGTCCAACCTCCCTGCCATGGTCAGGACATCTTTCACTAGACCAGATTGCTCAAAGCCCCATCCAACCTAGTCTTGGAGAGGACAATTTCTTGCCCTAAAATGCACTTCCAGAACCTCCACCTTTGAAAAAGAGTAGTTTATTCTTAATTTCTCTGTTTCCATGTACCTGGTTTGAAACACCTTATAGGGAGTCTACCTTTTCTTGAAAGTCAGGTCCCTCAAAACCCTTGATATATTGGGATTTTGCTGGGAAAAAAAAAAAAGCAGCAGGTGACGGATGAGTTTGCAGAGTTTGACTGGGGGGTGTATGAGAGTGAAGTGGGGAGTGCTGATGGCTGCACATTATAGCTGTGAAGTCATTTGGAGCTTGGCAGTGTCTCAAAGAGCCTGGTTCTTTCAGAGCGAACAGAGTGGTATCCAAAAGTGGACAGAAGCCAGCCACAAAATGAGTTAACTTCTTCCTCAGCTCGTTAAATGAGTTGCCCAGTCAAGAATGAAGTCTGGGTTCACATGTGTGTTGTCACAGAAATGGTATGAGGATGACAGACCCTGATTTCCTCGTTTGTTGCTTTGGTGTGAAGTTCTGTACAAGAAATGTTGCTGCATCCCTCACCCCATGGAGAGGGGGTCTGCAAATCAGTCAGAGCAGCTCCAGATGGGGCTGGAGGAGGCAGCTTTCCCTGCCTTTGGCTCTTTTACAGACGTTTTCCCTAGTGCTACCATGGATCAAACCCAGGTTAGTCTGCTCCAGATTGGGAAGCATTGCCCCAGTAATTAGAAATTACCGAAAATAACAAGGTGCTGCAATTCCTGAGTAGGGGAAGGACCCAGGTAATGTGCAGAGACGCATGAGTCAGGGAGGAGGCCAGCTCTGAACTGCTGTGATCTCCCCACAAGTGCTGCAGCCTGCGGCAGTGAGGGGAGGGAGAGGGCAGCCAGGAGGGCAGGAATCACCTGCTTTCCCTTCAGGTGACTCTGTGTGCCTGGCACCGTGCTGCCAGGGCACTCTGATCAGGGCTTCTTCTTGTCTGACAATAATATTGTTTTCCCCATCCCATAAAGGTCTTCTTTCAACAACAGATATTTGAAGTTGTGAATTTTTTGCCTGATTTACCTGATATGTGCTGCTTTTTCCAGGTGAAATGTCTGATGTAGTTCTGGTTATTGAGGTGCTGGTCTGTCACATTCCTTCAGTGTCCAAGCTGAAGTAAAGAAGAAGTAAATAGTCAATGTCAGCTTTCATGGAATGAAATAATTGGTTGCACAGCATTAAAGAGTCTTTAACAGGAACATTTATCTTACTATTGTTGCTTCTTTTCAGCTTGATTTCCTGATCAGAAAGATTTATGCAATCTTGTTCTTTGTACCTGCTTACTTGCCCCTCCTTTTGAATAACTTCTACACCTATTAGCCTGGTTTAGCCTAACTTGACATAGTGAGAGAGGCCTCAGAAAATTTTATTTGGCTTTATTTAAAGGTTTCATGAAACTAGGTAGAGATAGGCTGTGTAACATGGGCTCCACGGTGGGAAAAATGCTGGAAAAGAAGCTCCAATTTAACTGGAAATCAGAAGAGCTGCATTGCTGGCAGGTAAACATGTTAGCAAAAGCAGTTGATTAACAAGGTCCCAGAAAAGAAGGCTTTGTTACAGGGCTCGAACTTTTACTTCATATGTAAATCAGAGTGGGGGAAACCTGTTTGTTGAGCAGCAGTGCTTTTATAAGCTTTAATGTAGTGGTAAATAAAACATGAGAAAATGGTAAAAACTTAAATATGAGCGCTTTTCCCATGCTTTTGGAAAACCTAGTTGTTTTCCAGATTCACAGTGGGATTTTTAGGTAACCCTGCAAGTGCTGTAGACCCCCAGTTCTCACCCTCCTCACTGCACAGATGGGGGAATTCATCTGAAGGGACGCCAGTATTCCCTGGGTTATCACAGTCATTTGACCAGAGAACCTGAGTCAGAACATTCGATATTTCTGTGAAAAATTACTGAGTCCCAGCCAGCACCTCTATCTGATTAATTCAACCCAGCACCAGAGATGGAGTGTTACACATAAACTATTTATTTCTGCTCCATCACACTGTGCTGCCTGGGAGTGTCACTGAGCCTTTTTTGCACTTGTATTAATGAGAACAAAAACTGAAACTGAGGGTTTCAGTTGTTTAGGGGCGTCTTGTTGTTGTTTCCCTTTTTTGAGCAAACCTTCCCGAAGTCATTAGTCAAAAGAAATTAATTTTAGGAAAGGCACACTTTTGTAGCACAGGATCCTGCAGCGAGACAGGCTGGATTCCCTGTTCCACAGGCTCTCCTGGGGATGCTGTGCTGTCTCAGCAGGGCAGCATTCCATCTGGAGACAAAAACTCCTAAAATGCATTTCGGGGATGTAACAGCCAGAGCTGTCTTTGTGCAGGCTGTTGTGAAACGCTGCCCGTGCTTGGGCTGTTGTTGCACGCAGAGACTTCCCACTAGATGGCCCTGCACATCCAACATTGGGAGTGTGTCCGTGAGCACACGGAAATCATTTCTTGGCTCTGAATTTCACTGGGTGTTGTCAACAAACCCTCTTTTCCACAAGTCACGTAGGGCAAGCTCCAGTCAGCTAAAGTCCTGAAACTTTAGGGCAGCCTTCCTACATGTACCCTGAATATATATACTTAAAATCCTGCCTTCTCCTCTGTAGGAGCTATAAAAGTGACTGTTAAATGTGCTTTTCATCCACATGTAACAAATTGAGACCTGAGACTTTGGGCTGCGAGACTCTCATGCGTGTCCATGAAGAAAAGAGAGAGCAGTGACATTACATCCTGCACAGTTGGCTTCTTGCACCTGGTCTGATTAAAACATTTACATCTGGCAGGGTTTCCTAAGGGTGGGAAAACACAGAACCACACTTTCAGAGGATGTAAAGTGGCATCACTAACATTTAAAGAACTGCAATAAACAACTTCGGTGTTGGTTTTGGTCAAGGAATTTTGTGAGAGATCCCTTCTGATTATTCATCCTAAGACAGGCCGTTTTTGGAGGCTTCTTCCTTGCAGTATGCCAGAGAACACTTCCTTGTGTCTGTTCCTCCAAGGCCCTGCTGTCTGTCCAGATTACACCTTCCCTGCATTTTGCTGATGCTGCCTGGTGTTAAATTGCTGGATGCTTGACACAAGTCTCATCTTCCTGCCATGAGCTCTGAGCAGCCCTTTCAGCGCTCCTGATTCCCAGAGGACAACTCACAGCCACTACAAAACTGGGTCCCTGAGCCTGAGGGGAGATGTGTAGCACAGAATATGTAATTCTGCTGCTGTGCAGGTGCTTACAAAGGGAACTTCACTTAGGAGCTGACCAGTTCATGGGAAACAGGTCTGTGGTGCTGACCTGGTGCTTTGTGCACAAATGGCAGCTCACAGCACCTGCAGCAATCACACAGCAATTTAGGGGATGGAAACAGGCCTGAGGAAGAGACAGAGGCTGAGGTGTTGCAGGTTTGGAAGGACATGAAAGCAAAAGCCTTCCTTCTCATTTGTGACCCATGGACTTCAGGTCTTAAATGGCTGCAAAATACGAAATAGGTTCAGGACAATTTGAAGTAATGAGCTGCTTGGCAGGAAAAGGGCAAACAGCAGTGTGGGGTACCACCAACTGCAGCTGGCAATGAATAAACTAAAACTGCTTTTAATAAGGTACGTGTGGTTGCCATTCAAGCAGTGCTCAGAGGGGTTAAAAGCTGAAATTAAGTGATCATGACTATCAAAAACAAAAGAAGAAGACATGCCCTAAAGTGAGCTTTTGTGAGTAGGCAGAACTGGTGCATTTTCTGGGAAGGAAATGCAGCAGGTTAACAAGAATGAGACCAAATACTGCTGTGGGCCCTGGTGAGTGCTCTGTGTTTCATTGCTTTGCCTTCAAGGGGCTGGAATCAGTTTTCCTTGCTGGGAAGGGTGGTGCTGCTAAATGGTATTATGATAACATAATGAGAAATCAGAGCAGCTAAGTCTTGACAAGGCATCCGTCTCGAGTTAATTAAAATAGAGAAGTCACACCGTGGTGCCAAGGGAAATAGTAAGAGCACAGATGGGGAGATTTGATTGCTTACTGAGGATTAGTATAGTTAGTACAGAGGTCTTAAAAGGACAAAGGGACAATCTGGACAACCTCAAGGCTGGAAACAGAAGCTGAGAATAGACATGGGCATGTGAATTGCAGATGGAATAATTTTAAGCACCACTGCTGGTGTGAATTTGTCAAGGGAAAGGCAAGCTTTAGGGTTAACCCAACATTTGCAATTATGGGAGCTGGGTCTGTGAAGAAGGCTACTTGTACACAGTCTTGGCTTGTCATAATAAATGTCATCACACTCATGCTGTAGCAGTGCCAAACCCAGGCTAGATCTGTTAAACAAAAGACAAATTGTGCCCAAGCCAGGCTGACCCATCCTTTCCAGTGCTTCAAGGTAGATGTTCCAAGAGCACCTCAGCACACCAAGTGAGCCTTGGAGGTGCCAGTCACAGCTCTTCTGGGGCATCCAGCAGAGGCTTCGTGCTCTGGGCTGCAGGGGGAATGCAGGAACAGGTGACAGTGGCTTTTGTGCCACTCACAGCAGCCGTGATCCACTCGTGCCCAGCCCCCACGAGGGATCAGAGTGCACAAATGTACCTGGATCAGCTGGGGGAGCCTTCCACGCTCTGCCTGCTCAGAGCACACTGAATTAAACAGCCATACTTCCTCTGTCTCCTCCTCTGTGCATCCTCTCATGGCTGGCCTGATTCCTGCACAGATTCCAAGGCACAGGACACTGGGGTATTGCATTTATTGCTGTCTTTCTTGGACTGCATGGAGACACAGGAGGCCTGGGCTCATCAGCTCCTAGGACAGGTTTGCACAGAAAAGCCCTTCCCTCCACCACCCCCTCCACCCAAAAAAATCCCCAACGCCCAACCAAGGAAAAGACCAGAGCAGGAATAATATTTCCATGAGAAGAGGAAAGGGATAGTCTGGAGGCAGAAGAAGGGAAATTCCAGAGCAGATGAAAATGGATTAAAAAATCCAGATTAGGAGGGGTCTTCTGAAAAATAAATAAGGCACATGAGTGTAGGAACATGTTTCTTGCCAGTGTTCAGCTGATTAGATGTTGCTTAAGCTCTGGATGTCTCTCCATCAGGCTAGAGATTTTCTTGTGCCTAAAAAAGGAACACAGGCTGCTTGTTCCTAAGGCTACTATATTAATTGAAAACAAAATCAGTAAATTACTTAGTAGTTCAGAGCAGCTTTTGTTGGGCCAGTTGCTGCAATCAGTCCCAATTATGCAAAATTATCAGAGAAGCTGGTCATTTACAGCATGCTAAAACCAGAAAGGACAGCATGAAGGGTGGGTAGGAGGAGCTGACTCTCTTCCAGTTCATTTACAAAAACAAATCCCTTTTTATAATTCTGCATCCCTGCAGACACCCTGTGAGGCTCCAAGGACCCCATCTCAAGTCTGACAAAGAGGGAGTTAACCCACTGCAAGCTGTTCCCCAACAGGCTGAAAGGCTTTGCCTGGTGGGGGGGAAGGTCCCCAGGCTGGTGTTTATTGGTGGTTAATAATGGCACAGACTTCTCTCTGTTTTGGGAACAGAAGGAGTGGGCCTGGAATCTTGCCAGGAAACAGCTTGGGGTGTACCCTCAAGGGCTCCTGCCTTCCTCTGGTCTGTCCTTCAGTGCCTTTCCCTCCCTTCAGGGCTGAGGTCACTGCTCCTGTGGTGTTTTAGCAGTGTCAAGATGAGACACTGGCTGTGACACCCAGTGTGGAGCACGTGGCAGCCCAAGCACACAGCAGGGGCTGGAGAGCTCCTGACTTGTGTGAAAAGCCTGTGCTCCTCTCTGATGAGGACAAGCTGAAAGAATTGGGGCTGTTCAGCCTGGAGAAGGCTTTGGGAACACCCTGTAAAACCTTCCAGCATCCAAGGAGCTCAAAGAGGGGTTTTGGACAATGATGTGCAGGACAGGGCCCTGAGCAGCCTGGTCTAGTGGAAGGTATCCCTGCCCATGGCAGGGGGGTTAGATGGTCTTTAAGGTTGCTTCCAACCCAACCCATTCTTTGATTCTGTGAGGCTGGTGGTGCAGCTTTGAGGCTGTGGGAGCAGGAAGGTTCCCCTTATGCTGGCTCCTCATCTTCCCAGGCTGCCAAGAGCAGACACAGCCTCAGACATGTGATACCTTCAACTAAAAGTGGGGCTCAGTGCTGCACATCAGAAACTGCCCCACAGAGGGTCTTGACAGCAGCTGAAGAGGTTCACAAATGGGCTTTGTAGGAGACTATCAGGACAGAGAGCTGGGGATGAAAAGTGGCACTGTGTGCCTCATTTTCACTGTCATTCCCATCGCCAATAGCAGGCAGGAGAGAGAAAAAAGTAGACAAGAGGTGTCAGCTTAGAAACTGATGTGGAAGAAATTGGCAGGAAATGAAGAGACACAAGTGGCAGGGTTGAGGTTGTGTCCTGGAGGATGGCACACGTAATTCCACAGCTGCTATGCTGGAGCTGGCACTAATGTCACTGTGCTGGTTTGAACACAGCTCAGGCAAGATCCAAAGTCAGGAGAATATTGTGGGCTTCCCAGGGAAACCAGGGGTCTGAGAGAAGGAGGAGTCCTGGGGCAGCTGGTGTTGGGGTGACCACCAGAACATCTGATGGTGGTAGTGCTTCCAGGAATGGGAACTGCACAGGAGTGTGTGCCCATGAACAGCACCAGAGCAGCACTGCAGGACTTCAGTGAGAGACTGGGGCAGTTGTCATCTGCTTCAACTCACAGCTTGTTAAAAAGGCCTATTAAAAATGGTTTCTAATTCACTTTTCTTCCTGTATATGTTGCCTTGAAGATTTTGTGGTCTATAGCAGTTTTGTGCATCTTTATATTTCCCTTAGTTGCTATCCATTGTGCTGGGCTGGCATTGAAATGTTTCCTTTGGAGCAAGAAGCTGCTGCTTTGTGGGAGGAAAAAAACAGCTCAATTAAAAGGACCTAAGAATTCCTGAGAAAATGCTGAGAATGGATTAGAAAAGTTGTCTGGTTTCACCCCAGTAGCTGTAAATGCAATGGACTCCTACAAGACAAGCATTTGCCTGTGAACAGCTGAGCTATCTCTGAGATACCTGGAGGCAGTTTGGAGCTGCTTTTGGTTCTAGGTGCTGCTTAGGATAATAGTAAAGGAAAAGAGAGGTTGTCTTTTCTCTGGTGCTTCTCATGAACATCTTTTAATGAGCAGGAATTTGGATTGGAGAAAAGAGGAACAAATAATTAAACTAGAAATGAAATTAACTGTGTTTTTAGTGAAGATCTCAGCTTGCTGTTCTGTCCATGGCTCAAATTCTTCCTGCTGTGAGCTGTAATTCTGCCAGTTTGGTGAGAAGTTCTGGACATACAAGGGGGTGATGTGCCCTCTTCCTTGTGCCTGTGGAGGTCGCCAGGAGAGTAAGATTGATGTGGGCTTACATAACAGTAATAAAGCCACATCTTGCTCTCCCTCTGCCCCCCCTCAAAAAAAAAAAAAAAAAAAAAATTAAAAATTCTCCTTTTTTATAAGTTTGGAACATTTGCGTTCATACTCCCACCCTAACAGTGTTTTCCTATCATGAAGTGTGAACCTCCGGTGTGAGAGGACAGGGTATTGCTATGGAAATGAGTGGGAGCAGTACAAAGCCATTGTTAGAAGAACAAGGCAGAGTCAGGCCTCATGTGGAGAAAATCTAATTTTTAAGCACCTGTGCTGGATAAATAACAAAGGAGCTGCTGGGAAGGGACAAGAGAGCCTGTGAATGGCAGTGTGTGTGCGGCCCAAGGCGTGTTCCCTGCCTGGCTAATAAGGGACTGTGACTATTCAGCACACAGTTAATCCCTCTGCCATATGGCGGCTGTGCCTGGCACCTGCTCCCATCAGTGGGAGATAAGGTCAGCATCTCCCTGTGGGCACGGTTATTGCACAGGATCAATGTTGCTTCAGTGTCTGTGCCACCAGGGAACCACTGCCATGCCCAGGTACAGTGCTGGCAACTGGGAAGGAGCATCTTGACTCTGGCAGCGAGGCTCCTTCCCCCCCAGGATGGTGCTGTGCCTTGTGCTGCTCTGTGCCATGGACATTCATTCACAGCCTGTCATCAAAAGGTGTGAATAGCAAGACATGATGTTATTTTCTTTGACACGGCGTTTTTCCTCCCTCTTCTGTTTCAACTCCACTTCTAGAGTGTTTCCTTCCATCTTGATTCTTGTGTTGCCTTTGCCCCCAGGTTGTAGAGTCAGGTGAGCACTTCCCAGCTGGCAGGGAGGAGCTGTGACTGTGCAGCTGTGGCTGGGGTCCTCCCTGTCAGCCTGGATATGCCAACCTGTCCCTTCTACCCCTTCTAATTCCAGCTCTGGTTTTGTATTTCATTCTAACTTGCACCTAACACTCTACAGCCACCTGTATCCCTTCTCAGCAAGCCACCCTTCAAGGAACTATCATGCTACACCTCTTCTGTACCGCCTGGCTTTTCACATGAGACAAAACATAATAAGACAAGGACAGAGCCAGGTAACTTCTGCTTTTGCCTGCCTGCAGCAGCCCTTCCTAAGTGATGCTGGAGATCCCTGCAGGTGAGACAGGACAGGAACATACAACTTCTGGTGGCAGCCAGCAGCAGAATGACAGACAGCCGGAGATGGATGGGTGGTCCAAGGAGTTTGGTGGATGTATCTCCCCCATTTGAGAAGCTTTCTCTCAGGAGAAGGAGCTTTCTCCTGTCTTAAAGGAGGAGTCAATGAGTCACAAATTCAGATCTGTATTTCTAGTTCTGCTCATCACTGTGTGGCATTGAATATTGGTTTAATCTCTTCTGATAGCTGCTAAATTGATAAGAATGATGTTATTGTTCTTTATCTAAAGGGCTTCGATTTTGGCAGGCAACTCCTGTTATCACCAGTATAGTTGTATAGTGTTCAAAATTTAAGCAAGATTTCTCCTTATAAATTAAACTGCTTTAGGAAAGAAGCTAGTATTTTACAAATAGGCCTTATTTAGTAGGCTATTTGTCCTGTTTCACAGATGCACTGTTATGAAAAGTAGGCAGGCAGGAGAGATCATTATAAATCAAAGGAACAGTCTAGGATGGCTTCTCTTGGAGTCGTGTGAGTCTGTCCATAAATGACCATGAAAAGTAGCAGTTGTTTGCTATAAATCTCTGGTCACATCTGCAGCTTGTAACAGGAAAATGTGTTTGTGTGTTCTTTCAGCACAAAAGAGGAAAACCTGTCTTTCTTTGTCTTGCCAGGCTCAGGGAATGAAAATGGGTGAGTTCTGCTGGCTGCAGCTGCAGCATTCAGGGACATGCAGTGACCTGCAGGAAAACAGGAGGTGTCTGGGACTTACACTGTTATTTCTCTAAGCTTTTGTTGAAATATTTGTCAAATATTTAGGACTTCTGTTCCTCTGACATCCATCTTCTTTCTCAATATTGCATCTGCAAAGCCGATTTGGTACAAAATTTATTTATTTTGACTTTATGATCATCATGGTTTGATGGTATTTGGGATAAGAAAAAGTGATGTAGGGATTTAATGCTGAGTCCTCCCAGTGTCTCTCAGTGTCCTCTTTTGTTTGGGAACCTCATTAAACTGTCTTCAAACCAGCACTTTCTAATCCCTGTTTTCTTTAGTTCCAGGTTTCCTTTGACCTTTCAAAGCATTGTAATCTGAGCTCAGTTTTCACACCCATTTCTTTACTTCCTTCACTTTAGTAATTGCTCTGCCCGATTTGTGAACTTTGTACAGTCACAAGAGCAGTGTGTATATCTCTTATCTACAGCAAATAACAAGCAAGGCGCTGAACAATCCCTCTGGAGCCACGTGGGGACAGATAGCTGAAGCTTGGACAAGCCCTACCTCTCCCTGTGGCTTGCAGAAAAGTTTAGAGGGAATCTTAAAGGTTTAGCAAAACGTTGTCTTCTAATTGACTTTCTGTTTAAAGGAGAAGAAAAATGGAAGGCTCAACCAGAAAAACACCACAGTTAAACTGCTCTGATGACTTTCCTCACTGACAGCAGCAGCTCATTTGCCCAGACTGAGAATATGGATACAGGCAGGAAAGCTGGTTCTTCCTGCCCTTCTGGGAGGAGCTGGCCTGCTCACGGGCACTTGGCTGTCCATGATCAGGAAAGCTTCACCAGTAAGGGAGGCACCTTCTGGCCCTACATAAGCCCAGGAGGGGCAGGGGGCATTCGTGGGAGGAAGCTGAAGAAACTCTGACAGCACAGGAAGGCTCTGTTACTAAACACGGCTGGAAATAGACCCACAAAACAACATTCCAGTAAAAATATTGATTTGTTGGACCCAACTGTCTCATCCAAAACACTTCTGTTTGAAGAGATGTGAGGCAACCCTACTACCCTGCTCTCCCCGAGCTCCTGGCCAGCAGCAGCAGTCTCTGGGGCAGACCCACAGCACAGGACACATTTTTTAGGCTGGGACATGGTGTGGGTTGCTGGAATAGCCAGTCACATCAAAGATTCTGTGATCACACTGAGACATGATGGCACCCAAATTTATTCAGAGGTGACTGTGAGCGTTCCTCTGGATATCCCCTTCTAACACAGTCTCTTGGGATGAAGGGCTGGGGAAATCCCAGCATTATTCTGTTTGCTTCCCTTTCTTGTCTGGTGCTCCTTGTCACAGCAGCAGTGTACCTGTTAAATCTGACTTGTTGTCAGTGACTTGTTGAATCTGTCAGGTAAACTCTGTGAAGTAGGAATCTTTTCTCTGTGTGTATGCAGTTAAGTGTGTGCCAGATGCTGTGAGACAGTAACATTTCTCACATTTCTGCTCAGTTTGACCATACCTGTTTATAGCCAGTAACAGAACACAATGCAGTGCAGTCTTTGCAGGAGTTACAGAGCTCAGCATGCAACCTGAGATCTCCCAAACCCATC
The DNA here is from genome assembly GCA_013399915.1 of Illadopsis cleaveri. NCBI lineage: Eukaryota > Metazoa > Chordata > Aves > Passeriformes > Timaliidae > Illadopsis > Illadopsis cleaveri. Next base: position 73,131 of record VXBB01009990.1, on the reverse strand, counting down.
AGATAATTAACTAAGCTTTCAGCAGGATGCTTATTGAAGCAGAAATGAGTAAAGTAATTAACGGTGCGTGGTTCAGCCTGAAAATCAATACAGACTGTATTGAGCCAGAAGAGAGGCTGCTAATACTGTGTGTCTGAATCAGCAAGATACGTAAAAAGTGCGTCCACCTAACATAAATTTACTAGAGAGCATTTAAAAAATCAATAAGCAGAGCATTAAGGCCAGCTTTACAGGAAATTTCAAAAGGATCATCCTGGTTGGCACCACAAACTATTGAACACTGAGATGCAATGGCAAAAGGAGCTCAGTTCACAATCCTCAGGAGGGGTTCTCAGAGCTGCCAGCCCCTTGCAAATGCCCAAATGTGGAAATGCCTCTTAAGGTCAAGAAAATTAAAGGAGACAACAAACAGATATTCTTCAGAACCACCTGTTCTGGGTTATATCCATGTGCCAAGACACCAACCTTTCACATTTCTAAATCTAGCACAACTCTACTGAGCAGTTAAAAGCCCCTGTGGAAATCTGAGGGGAGTGGCTTTGGCTGGACCTGGCCAGGTCTAATGGGGTTGAATCTCTCTTTCTGTTATTTGCAGTTGCCCATTTTTGTAACACTAAAGCTCTCCTGCATTCCTAAGGCTTTTACAGGAGCACAGGTAAAACTGAACAAACTGATGCCATGGGGCTGACTCTGCCAGCTGTAGCAGAGGAATAGCTGAGCACAGGACACTCAGGGCTGTGCCCTTGTGCTCCCTTGAGAGCTCTGTGGTTCTCTTTGTGTGTGGGCTGAACGAGAGTCATGAAATGCCTTCCCTTTGTCATGAGGATGTCAACTGAGTGAGCCTTCAGCCACTCATCTAGAACTGGATGAACTTTAAGTTCCCTTCCTACCCAAACCATTCTGAAGAAAATGGGCAGGAGGCAATGTTGTCTCCTTTAAATGCCTTTATTAAATAATCAGCTCTTGGAAACAGGCACCTCAGGGGAGCGGGGTGGCCTCCGCCGTAGTGCTGAGAAGGAGAGGGCTGAAACACCCTGTCACTGCGAGCGGCCGAGTGGGAGTTCCTTCTCCTCTCACGGAAGCTCCCTGGAACTCAGTTTTCAGCTTGCCTCTGCTGAGGAGTCAGTTGTTTAGAATGTTTTTCTGGTCACAGCGAGATCAAAGTTGCCAGCGTCCTGTTGGCTTTTACTCTTCCGTCTTTATTGCCGCAATTACTTTCGTTTCAGGTCACTGCCAGGGCAAATAATCACTGTTTGTTTTTGGAAGTTGTCCCGATTTTCTGAGGCGTTGCATCTGGAGATCTTAAATTACCATATGGGTGTGTTGAGGGGGGTATAGACGGAGAATAGGGTCTTGGTAGACGGGGGCTTGGGAGGGTGAAGCAGCCAGGCAGAGTAGAGAGGTGTAGGAGTCTTACGTTACCATGGAAAAGACGTTCTCACCTGACAGCCAGGCCTTAGAAAGATATATTACAACTTGAGTACAGAAAGTTTCTAGTAACTAAGATTATTACTAACTTTAACTTCTACAATTCTATAACTAGCAACTTTTAACTTTATACTTTAACCTCTAAGAGTTGTTTCAAACCTCGTTTTTCACAGTTCTGTGATCTGTTTCTCTATGAGCCAAAGGTGTGCAGCTGGTGTGACAACGAACTATTGTTTTTCACATTGAATCCTAAGCAGTTGGTGGAAAATACAGTTGTGATTTTACATGGAAATTAGAGAGTCTTCCCATTAATAGGACATCCTTGGAGTGCCAGGAGCTGGGAGGCAGCAAACACCTCCACTATTAACAGAGATCTGAATTTACAGTTGGAGGTGATCTATGCACCTGAGTTTTCATTCCCTCCCTTCCATTTTGCAATAGAAGTATAATTCAACAGCTTTGAATGCTACTGTCTAGTTAAGGTATTAACTGTGTTGTGACTCAACTACAGATGCAGGGCATGACCCTGACACCAAATGTATAATTGCATCAATATTGCTCACACACTTTTCAGTGGATGCAGGATTGAGTGAGCAAAAATAATCACCTTTTGTTTTGCCTACCCAGACACCATAGCAACTGAAATAACGTCCTTAAAATTACCATTGGATTTTCCTTCTATCTTTTTGTTCCATATGGCACCCCCTGTCAACTGTCTTAACATCCAGTTCCATGGGTGCCAGCTATCAGTGTGACAGGAAATGAAATGTGCACAAGATTTGATGACGGATGCTGAGTTTCATAAGCAGTCTGCTTCGTTGCTTGGCATGCCCTGAGGCAGCATGTCCATGGCACAGCAGGACTTTGTGGCTTTCTGTGTGGTGAGCTGTGCCCTTGCTCCTGTGGAGAGAAGCTGCACTGCTGTGTGCTGGTAGCACTGGGAAGAAAATGAATACAATAATGCCAGCTTAAGTGAGCCAATTTAAAAAAAAAAAATCAGCTTTTTTATGATCACACCATGCCTGGAAGAACTTGAAATGTTCCTTCTCTGCAGTCCAGATCCTTCATAATTCTCTCATTGCACCCCCCAGCTCTGATACTGAGATCTGGCATTCAAAGCAGCACAGTGCAGCCACAGTGTGAGGGCCAGGAAACCAGGAATTGGGCTCCAAATGGACACTGGAAGTGCCAAGTCTGCCCTGGGGTATGCTGGTATGGGACAGTGTATGTCACTCATCCCAGACTGCACAGATTGACTGGAAGGCTGCAAGAGATGAGAATCCAGTATTTGTGTATCATGCATGAAAAAAGGCAGGGGAAGGTTTATCATTCATGGATAACATGGATTGATTCACTGAACCAAAAATGGTTTTCATCTGCAAATAAGATAATTTCATTCACTAGAGTGATTGTGCTACAATTTTATAACAGGATTGAGAGCCTTTTTTATTGATCACTTCAAATAAATTGTGTTGTTGCACACAAATTGGTACAAAGCCACCCAACCACATTTATGACTCTTCTACATCAGTACACGTGGAATGTTGATCTGTATCATTGTGTATTTGTTTAATCAGGCTAATAATTCATCTGCTTCATTGGAGTGATGATGTGATGAGAAAAACTCAAATTACTGAAACTGGTCAACCCATTCACTTCTGTTCCAAGAGCTAGCAGAGGGATTTAGTCTTTTTAAAGCCACACAGAGATTCATTCTCTTTTCTAAACATTAGATTTTGCAGAAAGAAAATAAAATCTCCTTTTTAGGCAAAACCATCTTTTGGCACCACAGAATTCACGTGCAAATTTGAACTTTGTATCCTTGAGGAGAGCTGGTAGAATTGGCTACAGAAATCACTTTTTTTCCATGGGCTTTTTGCATCTTCTGCTTCATTTGCCTTTCTAAGGACTCAGCACAGAAGATCTTGCTTTCTCCAACTCAGACAATCATCCCAAAATCCTAAGGAAATGAACTTCCCTGGCTGTGCCGCAGAAAGGAGAGCAAATGGAACTGTGATCCACCTCAGGGAGACAGAGTTGAACAGTTCCTCAAATTTGGATTACAGAACTTTGTTCCGTTTTCTGGAGGAATGGTCTCTCACCCCATCAGGCACGAACATGAAGATGTTTTTAATCTCTCCAGTTGTCTGTCTCGTGGCAGGTGTCCTCATCATCCCTACCATCCTGTTTGTGATCTTCTCTCAGATGAAAATCCGCCAGGAAACAAGGTACATGCTGCTGGGAAACGCTCTGCTTTCTGATCTGGTCTACCTGCTGTTCTACACCGTGTCAGCTGCTCTCAATGCAGCACGTCTGCACCTCCCAAAGGAAGCTTGTGTCCTCCTCTTATTTTTGCTGGCAGTGGCTTACTGTGGAGGGCTGTTCACAGCTGTTGCAATAGTCTTGGACACGTACATCGCTGTGTTGTTTCCTTTGCACTACATTGCTATTTTGCCTCCTTCACGGACTAAAAAAATCATTGTACTGCTGTGGATATGTTCTGGAGCTTTCCCTGGGATTTTCTTCTTGGTGCTATGGTCTACCCACAGCTTTGTGCCCTGTGTCCTGGAAACATGCTCAGTTCCAGTCATACTAATATTAACTCTGAATGGCACTGGTGCTGTGAAACTCTGTTTCTGGCTTTCTGCCACAGTTATCATTCTCTGCATGTCTGTAATATTTTGTTGCTATGCTATTCTGTATTTTAAAACAAAAAACTCAGGTATATGGGAGAGCATCTGCTCCAGAGCCAGTGTAACATTCTTAATGCACAACATTGTGTTGTTTTTTTACTTCTTTCCACTCGTGGCCCTTTTCGTAGAATCATTCTTGTGCATTAATGTTGTCATCAGGCTGCAGACAGGAATCCTGGTCTCCCTGACAGTCTGCAATGTCCTCACAGTTCTTCCTAAAGTTTTGTTCCCTTTTTTCTATGGGCTTCGATACAGAGAGATCTCAGCCTCTCTCAAATCCATTGTCAGGAGGAAGCAGCTTCGCCCGGTGTCACCTGCTCCACCACCATCCTGAGGCAGCAGAGCAGTCACAGCAGAGGAGCTGTCCTCACCTTGTTGTTGTGCAAGACTGATGGAAATCACCCAGCTCCTGAAGCGAAGAAGTGATCAACCCATGGTAAGAAGCCATGGGTTCATCACTGCCTCCTTCATGCCAAAAGGCCACAGCTCTTTCATCACGACACAGCTGAGAATACAGTGAATGCTACCCTGGATGAAGTTCCAAGCTTTGTTCTGATGTGAAAGGCAGGACCTTCTGGAGGAGATATTGAATTAAGGTCATTTTCACCCACCTGTTGCAGATGCCTTTTTGGAAAAAAGAAAATTAAAAATAGATAATGCAAAGCAAAGGAGTAACCACAGGTCTCGTGACAGCATCACCTACAGCAGAGGATCCTTAACCAAATGTGCTGTGAAAACAACAACCATTTCTTTCACGCAGTATATTCATGCAAGCTTGGCAGCCAAAGTCCTGTTCTTGAACACATGCACTGAGAGGGGCCTCTGGAAACTGCTGCACTCAGTGAAACACCACTGCTCAGCCTGTGCAGTGCGCTGGTGTATTCACTGCTTTATGGATTCCATCTGACAGTCTGCAAAACACTGATGGTTTGTTAAAATCTCTGTCTGATGGGAAGCCACCTTAGATCATGTATGCTGGGCAGCCCAGCCCATGGCACTGCCAGGCACTGCAGAGGTGGATGTGCTGCTGGCTGAGAGAGGACAGGGGGCAGCGGGTGGCATTCCCTCCCTGCCGGGTACAGAACTGCTGTGGGAGCCTGGGGCAGCCCAAACCCTGAGCCCCTGCTGGGACCCTGCTGAGGTGACTCTGCCAAGGCCGAGCCCAGCAGCTGGGGCAGCAGGGCAGGAGCAGAGAGGTGCCAGCTGGGGCACAGGGGTACCCACACCATGGCTCAGACGGGACTTGGGGCAAGGGACTAAGTGTAACCACCACTTCTGAGTCTCTGCTGAGGCAGCTCCCAGTTCTGCCTCATAAAAATCTTCTCCAGCAGCCTGATCTCAATTTACAGCTACACCACATCAGAGCTGCTGCTGGGTACCTGCCACCAAAGCCTTGGGAAGGTCAGGAGGAGAGGCTGCAGAGCTGTATCAGGGCAAGAAAAATGAGATCCTGTAAGAGCCTTTTAGGTTCTCCTGATCAGCCACCTACCTATAGAAGACCTGCGAATATCTGACATATCTGACCTCTGCAGAAACCAAAATGTCATTCACTATAAACATCAGTGTGGGAAATTTAAATTGTTGTTCTGTGCCTTGGATTTAAGAAAAGAGTTCTGTAGTTCTAATTTGTTACATTTTATGTAAAAATACATTGGACTTTTAAAAAAGGCCCTTGATTTAGTTCTGTGCAGTATTTTCCTTGTGCAGACTCTCTCCACCTTCTGTTTGCTTAAAGCGATACACAGAAAGTGCTGAATGTGGCTTTTGGCTATTTCACACTCATCTGAAAAATTCCACTAAGTGTGAGCCAGGAGGAGACTGGTGTCTGGTTGCATGAAATGCTTTTGGCAGCAAAGTGAGTTTGAGCAGTTCCTGCTGATCTCTCCTCATTCCCAAACTGCTTGTTACTCTTCTCACATAGCAGTGCCCGCTCTCTCCTCTTTGCTGATGCAACTGCTTCTGGGGTTGCAGGTTAAAAATATCTCTTCAAAGAGAAGTGATGTTTTCATTTTAACCAAGATTATCCCAGCAATCTGCTTTATAGGATATTCTGAAAACAGCTGCATCAGCACAACATTTGAGGATGTAATAAATTCCAGCTCAGAGGTGGGGGGAATGAGCAGGGACATCTTAGAGGCTTTGCTGCTAAGGACACTTCTGGTGTGAGAAGTACCTCTAAAGTAAAATTGTTGCAAGTGAATGAACTGTAATACTGCATATTTTCTTTAACCATGGTTCTGTGCTTCTCAATTCTCTTCAATAAAAGGATCTAGAAGTTGCTTTTTACTGGCTGCTTTTATTTTTCTCAAAGATGAATGTACCATGGACATCTGTCACAGAAACTGTGTCTGTATACTTTATATTCAACCTGTAACAGGGGTCTTCCATAACACATAGGAAGGATGGGGAAAATGTCTGCATACTGGATCAGGTTCTTTCTGCTGACCCCCTTGGGCACGTGGGAAGATCAAGAATGGAAGAAGTACTTGTGAATCCCCAGGTTTTCATGTCCTGGGCCAAATTTTTATGCCAGTGCCCAATGACAAAGATGCTGATAACTTACAGGTTGTTTTGTCCATGCAAGGTCCATTCATGTTCACCTCTATTGGAAATTTTCATGACAAGTATTAAAGCTAATCGTGTAAATAGCATAAAGTAAGTTATTTCCATATGGAGCCACAGGTGACTGTGTAACAGCAGGTTAACAGTACGTGGTCTTCCTGCTGACCTCTGACAATCATGAAGGTATAATCTGGACAGGATTCTGTTGCCAATTCTGTAACTCCCTCTTACATACATCTCCCGAATATATTTAGATGCAACAAGAAGTTTGGTAACATAAAGAAGGAAGCTGAAAGACAGAGCACATGAATCAGTGATTGTGGCAAGTTTATGTATGTATAAAGCCTGCCCACAGTGACATCACAAGGCCCAGGCAAACAAAACACTGCTCTGTGGAGGTGCTCTTGTAAGAAAGATCATTGCAAGCTGATATTAATTCTCTTTAAAGTTTAACATTAGATAGGTACATTTTTCTTAAGTGACTGCTTGTAAACAACTTCCCATGGAGTATTACTATGCTGTTTGGTACAAAAGCAGCAGGTTATAGCCTGCATACAAGAAACACACCATGTGCCTGAACCATTTGCCTTTGGGATTTCCCCAATCTATCTGAACAGGATCAAAGGGCCCACCAGGGCAATGTCACAAGTACTAGGTTCCGATAATGCTTTTCATAAATGTTGTGAGTTTTGTCTCAAAGAATGTTAGGCTTCTGCGTTTTCCAGAGCCTCATGGGTGTAGTGATCACCAGCCTTGTAAGGATGTCTCCACATAAGCTCTGGAAATTCAGACTGAGACTGTTTACCAGAGCCCAGTAATCGACCTCTCCCAGGTCACATAAGTGAACTTCTTGGACGTCACTGTGGCTGTCTTACATTTTAATTTCAAGTGAAATGGAGAGCGGTTGGCTTGAACATGTGATTTGGCAGCTGGGGGCAGTAATCCTTTAATGAATTGCAATAGCATGAATCACTAAAGGTATTCTAATTTATAGCCTAAATATATTCCTGGTCAGTTTTTCCCCTCTTTTCTTGTGCCAACACTGTCACAGTGTTTACCTCTTCTCTCTTCCCTCTCCCAGCTGGGTTCAAGTGCAGTTTGCTGTGTGTAACCTGCAGACTGAGGGGAGTCAGACCTGCATTTCAGGGGCTGGGGCTGTGCCATACATCACTACAGACATAATTGCATCAGAGATAGGTCTGTGCCTCAAATGAGATCCGTTTCACTATCAGGAGATACAGAGGACCTCCATGCAGGTAAACAAGCACACAGCTTTGGATTTGAGGTACAGTTCATTGCAAGCATTTGAGTAATTATTCAGTAAAACTAATTAACCTCCTGCAGTTTTAGTAATTACTATTGGAGTGTCTATTTCTGCTCCATCAGTTGGCTGTGTCATTTTCTACTGGAAGTGTGATATAAGAACAGGGCAGAAGGAAAGTGGCATTTGCCTGGTTGCACTGGGGCTGTGTCAGTGCTGGCAGCTCCTGCAGGGACAGTCGGCTCTGTGCTTTGCTGGTCACTGTTTTGTACATCCACTCTGTGTTCCTTGGGCAGAAACTGTGGTTGTGGCCATTCCCTGCCGGAGGGGGGTATGCACGGCCGATGAGAAAGGGCCTGTGATAGGAAAAGGAAACTGCAAGGTTTTGAAACTTGATTTCTGTTGTCTCCTGTCTCCACCTCCACCTCGCTGCTGACAAATGAGTGCTCAGCAGGGCTGGTTCTTGTCATTTTTTTTCACAAGCCTTGTGATTTTTGGTGTCTGCATAAAACTACTGATTTGAATGTTTTTGTTTTTCAATATACTTCAAGTTCTTCAGATTGCAACATGAATACAGAAGGAACAAACAGCAGAGAGGCAAATAACCACAACCCTTCACTCACTGCTATTAAAATGTCAGAATTTGTGAGCGATTCATGAGTTAGGAGAGGGAAAGGAGCCAAGCTGTGGTTGTGGTTGTGCTGTCTTGTGTTTGTCAGTGAGGTGTGTTTTGGCTTATGATTGCCCAAGGCTTGCACATGTGACTAGGAAACCACCTTAGCACAGACAAGAGGCTGTTTTCTGCCTTTGAGATGGGGAGTTAAGAATTTGTCTTACGAAGTTTATTTAAACAATTTTTTTTCTAATTCAGTGGTTTATCTTTCTCAAGAAAAAGAAATACAAATCTTTGCTACAAACATTACAGGGAGAAAATCAGCAACCAGTTCCTGAGGGCTGCTGGTTTTTAGGATGATTCCCAGTAGGAATAGCAGCTTCAGCAGCTGCTATAATTAGTTTTTCTAACAGGTAAGGATACAGAAACACAGCTCCTCAAGAGGAAAGGGAGACCCCTCATTCATCCACCTTCTCTGTCCCTCTAGACCAGCCAGTGCTACCAACCAAGTCAAAGGTGGTAACTGTTCTTCACAAAAAACTTTTGAAATACTCTGTCTGGAGGCTGTGTCAGTGCTCCCTCTGAAGAGCAGAGTGAGATGGGAGAGTGTGGGCCAGCATGGAAGTGTGAGAAGTGCTGACCCTGCAGAATGACAGGAATGTAAAGAAGGAAACAGAGCAATTAAAAGTAGTTGAAAATGGAAGGCCTGTGGGAAAATCAGAGTGAGGAAATGTGGAGATCGGCTGAAATTACAGAGAGGAGTTCAAGGCATGGGGCAGATCACAGAAGAAACAGGATTTCTTGCAGTCTTTCTGAGGGAAGGATGCAGTGGGGACCTGTTGGAGGGCAGCACCTGCCCCACAGGCTGTGTCTGCCCTGCCCAGCCTGCACCAGCACTGTCTGCAGGTCCTGCCACACCACTGAGCACTCTGGCATTAGTGTGCTGAAATCCAGGAGCCAGTGTTTTTTCCTCAGCCTAACATGACAGAAATATTATTTTTAATACTGTATAAGGCAAAAGGAGACATTCCAGAGAGGGAAGGAGGGAGGGAAGGCTGGAAGGAGTCGCTGCTCTCCGCTTGGAGAGATCTGTTTTGCAGTGTATTTTCTGTCTTGATTTAACAGTGAGTTGGCTCTTTCCAGCAACTAGGCAGGGGAGGAGGGACGGGAATATGTTCCCAGTCTTTCGCCAAGAGTGTCCCAGGGCGTCCCGGGCGTGACCTCTTCAATGTTTGTTTTTCCTTCCCTACAACTGACCCAGATGCTGCGACTTGAGACTTGGGCCCTCCTGGCCTGTTGAACATTTGCCCCTTGTGGCACAGCATGTGACAGTGTCAGGAACCAGGCCGGGAACAGTACCTGGAACTGTTTTTCTCTCCGGCAGACTGTTTTGTCCGGTTGCGTTCCAGGAAACCCAAAAGCGTGAGAAGAACGCTGGGAGCGCAGTGCCACCCAGTGGGATGGAGGCAGCGATGGAGCACAGCTCTGCTCTGCCGGCCTGCAGAGAGGAGAGGAAAAGCCCTTCCAGGCACAACAGTCACCCCGCACACAACAAAGGAAAGGGAAACTACGTTTTGCACTGGTTTATTTAGAAAACAGCCGCAGTGAACGTTCAGTGGAAACAAATTAGCGTTCATTTACATTTGCAGCCTGTGCAGTCGCTTTCTTGGGAATGACAGCAAGGTTTGCAAACTGAGATGGATTATTTTTGGTCATGCAGAACTGAAAAACCAACAAAGGATCTTCAAACAAACAAACTGGTTTGAACTTAATCTAATGTGCCAAACACTAGAAGGGAAAAGCACAGCTTTGTAAAACATAACGTTATGTTCCACCTAAGTTAAAAATATTTAATTCCAAAACCAACTTCTCTTTATTCAGTAGTAGGTATTGCAAATCAAACTTAACACAATAAATAGGTGACCAAACTCTGGGACCAGTTCAAGCACATTCCAGGGTAGATATAGCTGGGAGGTGAATTTCCCACCTACATTTCTTTGCCTGATTCGAGGTATTGTGTTGGCAGGAGTAAACTACAGCTGACCCCTTTGTTTTTCTGAGGAGGGAAGGAATTCAGATAATTTAAGGATATAATGTACAGAGGAAAACACAAGGATGAGCATATATACAGATAGGCCCCAGAGGACCTGTGGTGGTATTTCATTGCTCCCTGAAGCTAAAACCCATCCTCTGCAGCCTGTGCCACGGAGGCTCCGGGTTCCTTTTGGGTCAGACAGAAACTGCCCCGGGCACAACCTTACGGATGGGCGTGTAAGACTTCCTGAGGGTAACGCTGCCGTGGTGAGACACCCCCCGAGGCAGGACACACTCTTCTGTCAGCTTCTGAGTTTCAGGGTCCCAGCAGAGCACTGTCGCAATGACTTCGTTCTTTTCATCTCGGCCGCCGGTGATAAACAGCTTGTTGTTGCAGGGAGAAATGCCACAGCTGGCCCTCTCGTGGGTGAACTGAGTCACCAGGCACCAAGTGTCCTGCCGGGGGCTGTAGGAGTAGAGAGCTTTCATTGCCCCACCTGGGAAGGGAAGGGATATTGGTTTGCACTGGCCGTTCCTGTAAGGTATTTTAATTAAACCATCCACTTCAACAAAGCTCTGTTCCTGACATTCATAAGAATAGGTTCCTGCCCCAAAGCCAAGAAAGAACAAGGTCACAGGATACTTTATTGTTTGGAAAGCCTGATCTGCAGAAGGCCACTTATTGTTCATAAGGATGTGGAATTTAGGGCCAGAACAAACTGCTGTGATCCTTCAGTGTGACCACAGTGCACCTAGCAACAGATCTTTCTCATATCTGCTGCTCCAGCTAAGGATACAGCTTCAGAAAAATACTATTTTGTTTAAAAGTGCTTAGATCATGGAGGACCAGCTGTGGTAAACCATCACTGTTAGAAATGGGTACAGGATTTTTCCACTCACTCCTCTAACTTCATTGTCCATCTGTCCATCAAACCTCCTTCTTCCTGGCTGCTTTAAAAACCCTTCCTTGTTTCGACTTTGTCAGACTGAATCGATACGCTTTCTATGGATTTGTTAAACTGAGAGTGACCTTCAGTTTCTCTGTGTTTCCCAAAACTGAAGTTATTAATGAAACTTTTAGTGCACATTTTCAATCCTGCGGTGTCTTTTTCTCTTGAAAAAGTCAATACCTCAATTCTCAAGAAAGGCTATGAAAATATATTCCCTCTCGAGATTACCAACAGCTAAATGGTTCTTATTCTGAAATTTGCAGGCACTGAATGTGTCTTCTGCAGTAGCTGTACAGAACCACAGAATTGTTGGGGTTGGAAGAGACCTCTGGAGATTTATCCAGTCCAACCCCTCTGCCAAGGCAGGGTCACCCAGAATGGGTTACACTGGAATGCATCCAGGTGAGTTTGGAATGTCTCCAGAGAGGGAAACTCCACAACCTCACTGGGCAGCTGTTCCAGTGCTCTGCCACCCTCAACATGAAGAAGTTCTTCCTCAGGCTGAGGTGGAGCTTCTTATGTTGTAGTTATGGTCATTGCCCCTTGTCCTGTCCCTGGCCACCACTGAAGAGTCTGGCACCATTCTTCTGGATAGGGTGGGGGAAACCTTGAAGTCATGGCCTTATTGATGAGGTGCAACAATGCCTGGGATCCTCCCTGCTGGCAAAGTCAGCATTTATCTGTGGTACTTCCAATAGATGCTGTTTCACAATACTAGTGCAGTACCTGAGGGGTGATCAAGTCAATTCAGAGGTGACTTAATTGGAACAGACTGAAAACAGACATTGTTTGTTGTAGTGATTCACCTGGCAGTTGGTAATTCTTCAGTCTGAGTAATTTGATTGCTTTGGATGCAGTAACTTTTAAACTTCAGATGGGGGTGATTTCTATCCGATTGGAGTAGATTTATTTCTCAGATAGATAAACAAAAGATTTACTAGGGGATGTTACTGGCTGAAAGATGCTGAATGAATGTGACTGGAGTATCATGTCCATTTTATCAGGAGTTATATCAGCTAGCCTATAAGTCATGTGCCTTCTCTCTCTGTCATCCTGTACAAACAGAGCAACGTCAACTCCAGTGCTGAGGGACAAGCATGAGGTATTTATCTACACAAAATGGGTGTGTACATATGTGTGTGTGTGTGCACACACATGAGGATTATAAATCTCCCTCCAGTGCACCATTTGGTGCATACTCCAGCTCTATGCCAGCTCTCAGCACCATATTGATTACATTGCAAGTGGGAAATTCTCTGCACCAAGGCTGAGAGAGAGGGAGGGAGCTTTTCAGAGCTACTGTTTTGGAAACAAATGTTCTTTTCTTTTGGTTTTCCTGGTACCATCTGGAGATGTGTGCAGGCTCCCTCCTCCCCCCATAGCTCAGCTAACCACCATCAAAATCTTGTTCTTCCATTTTTTCTTCCAGTTCTGGCAACTGACTGAATTAACCCCACGTGCAATCTAGTGAGGAGCCAGAGCTCCCAGAGGTCTTTGTGTCTCAGTGGCTCTGCTCCTCTGACCTGCTCCTAGCTCTCTTATCCCTGGATAAATCCTGTATGCAGTGGGTTGTGTAATGTCCCTGGAGAGGAGTGGGGACATGATGTAGCCATGAGATCATGCCCTTGCCACTATGAACACATCTTTGGGTGGCTTCAAGCTGTCTCTGGGCTAGCTCCAGCTTTCCAGCTACCATGCTAACAGGGATTTGGACTTGGTGACCTTTCCCTACATGCTGGATTCCTATCCCTGACCAAGCTCAATGGAAGAGCCATCTGACCCTCTGATTACACCCCGTGGGGCGTGTGGGTAAAACCAACACAGGAGCACAGGGAGCAGCCCTGCTGGGTGCAGCCAAGGAGAGGCACTGGTGCTTCACTCACCCACCACATAGATGTGGTCCCTGAAGCTGGCAGCGTTGATGCACTTGGCCTCCACGGGCATGGCAGCCCTGAGGCTCCAGGCGTTGGTGGCGGGGTCGTAGCACTGCGTCTTGTCCGTGGCCAGCTTCCCGTTGGGGCCACCCCCGATCACGTACAGCCTCTTCTTGTAGCTGGCTGCTGCAAAGGAGCTCACGTTGACCATCAGGGGAGCAGCCTGGGGACCGAAAGGAATCGTCAGGAACCATGAGGAGCAGTCAGACTGATGCCTGCGGGGAGGGAGCCTGTGGAATTTAAGTCAGGCATTCCTCTTTAAGCAGGGTTCAGAAGATGATGTTTCTAAGGATAAAGGGGAAGTATGCTTCAGCTTTTTCTTAAGACTGCAAAAACCCTTAATAAAAATATGCTCTGTTCAAATGCTGAAATTAAAATTACTTAATCAATAATTCAAAAGCTAGGAAATGTCAGAAAAGCCAAAAATCTCCTTTACATACTTACATACAAAAAAACCCACAAGAAATTTGTTCATACTGATCTTTCTACTTGCACCTGTGATGGTTAGAGTCATCCACATTGCTTTGTATAATCTAGAGATACTGGGTTGTATCTGCTGCTATGATGCCTAATCTCATTACTGCCATGGATTAATTGGTTGCCTAATTCTCTCCTCTCATTGCTTGAAGTACAGTGAGTAGAACTGGGGCGGGGGGAGTTTATTCTGTTTACCTTCAAACCTGTATTTTCAACTTAAATGTATAATCCATACCCCATATGATGCACAGCTTGATAGATACATTTTATATACATATAAAATGTGTCAGAGCAGTAGTTTTCAGCCTGTGCTCTGGCTCATGTATACTCTATTCTCACTCCTTGATTTATGGACTACTAGTTTTAAAAGCCAACTAAGAAAAGGAAAGCTAGGCATTAGATGTCTCACAGGAAATGATTGGCTAGAAATCCAGGGATTTTTACCTTCTAAAGGATATATGCATTTCTATAGAAAAAAAAAAAAACATTTAGGGTTTTTAAAGACCAGAAATACTTAAAAGAATTATACAAGATAATTTTTATGAATCCAAGCCCTAAGATTTTCTAATTAACATGTTCCAAATGATTAAAATGTTACGTGATGCAGCCTCTTACCTCTGACCAGCAGTTATGAAAGGGATCATAGGCTTCCATGCTGTTGATTCTCTGCATGCCATCAAAGCCCCCAATGACATACACTTTGCCACCCAACACTGCCATTTTATGTCTCCAGCGCCCAACATTGAGATATTCAATTTGTATCCATTTGTTGATGGAGGCATTGTACTTCCAGACATCATGCTTTGTTTCTTTGCCACCTGTAGTGTACATGACATGTGTAAATATGATAGCACAGCCTGTATTTACTTAAAAACTCCAATATGTTTAAATTTAAGTGTGTTCTCTCACAATGGAAAGTAAATCATTATTACTGATTGTTAAGTGGTCCTGTTGCAACAGAAGAAAATTTCTGCATTTAGTTTACTTAATAGTGAAGGAAACTGAACAATTTCTACAGCCAAATGTTCAGTGAAGATAAATCACTGTTCCCCACTTTACCAGACCACAACCACTTTCATTTCAATACTGAGTGCATGACCAACCACACAGCAGGATGACATGCAGGAGATTTTTGTGCAACACTAGGGCACTGCAGAACTGCTGCAAAGGGACAAATAAACAAATATGATTTAAATAAGATAGTGGAGGATGCTGCAGCTCAAGTGCCAAACCCCTTGAAGACAGGCCTGCACTGGAGAACTGCCAGGTTGTGCAGGGCAGATCCAGCCAACCCTGTGCTTTGTGTCATAAAGCAAAAGACCTGACTGAACTCCTACCAACAACAGTCCTGCAGGACTTGGAAGTTTCACTATTTAACCCTGGGACCATATGGCTGGGATCTCATTTTGTGCCTCTCCTTCTGGTCTCTTTCTCTACAGATTAGGATATGCTTCCTATTTATAGCTTGAAGATCAAAAGTGGACCCTGCAATCACATTCTAGAGCTGATCTGCAAGTGGATCTTTGCTTGTGCTAAAGCAGAGAGCAGTGTTTTAAACAAGAGCTGTTGTTTGCCTACAGTTTCTGGTGCAACTGTAATACAAAGGGATCTAGTTAAGCCTGAAACCACATTTACAGACTGAGTAGCTTATTCCGTCATCTGCAACCCGATTAAACATTTGCTTCACTGGTGAATATTATGAAAAGAGAATTCATATTCCATTGAGAAAGTGTCTGCCTTCATTGGTATTCTGTACTGCAGGCAGATCACTGCAAACTGATGGAGCCTATCTCTGGGCCAAACAGCAGATTGAATGGGAGATAATTAGCATGCTAGAAAGGCTCGTTTGTAATGCTTTTGTCCCAGTATTTTTCACATGTATGTGTTGAATTTTATTTGCACTCAAATAGCTGAAGTGGCCAAAGGGCCTGAATGCAGCATTCATGGCTACAATGGGGCTGAGAGACTGCAGGTGTTCCCCTTACTCTCCCTCGAAATTTCCCTTCGACATGAGCTTGTGCTTTCCTCCACAGGCTGAAACTCATGTAGTAGCTTGAGCTGGACCAGTGGGTGAATTTGCTGCACATCAGGGGACAGGGAGAGATTTTTGAGAGGATTGGAGGTTTATTTTGTTTCTGTTTTTTCTCTGGACAACAATTCTTTCTAATTTGAGGATAAATTGTGCCTAAATTAGTAAAAGCATCAGAATGGTGAATGATAATTCATGTCATTTTTAGTTATGCTACAAAAGTAGTGTTTCAGGCCATCCAGTCAAAGCATTTAAAAGGTTTTGGGGAAATCATGATCTAACAGTAGTCATAATCTTGTGCAAAGGACTTTCTTATTTTTCAGATGCTAAAGGAGCAGGGGAAACTCCAGACTGTATCAAGATACAGAGAGAAATGAGCACATGGAAGGGGAGATCAAGTTAGGAAAAATGAAAATCAGGTTAGAGAAGAAGCAAATTACAGGAGCTAAAGAAAGAAAACAAAAGTAGAAGGACATGCAGGAGGAAGCAGGTGTTTAATCAGGATTGAGACACTAATAATTGGTTTAGCTGAGAAAAATGTGCCAATGGCTTTGGTCCACTCAGTCTTTTATTTGTATGCAAAGGGCAAAAAGGTGAAAGGCAAAGAGAGAATGGAGAGAGAGACTCAGAGGTGTGGAAGTAAGCAGAGAAGGAAGAAAGAGAAGCTATGAAAACAGAAGCAAAGGAAAGCCAGCTTAGACTCACCACAGCAGGGAATGTGTTAGCCTGGCCTGGAGGTAGCCTGGACAGAACAGAAAATAAAAGTGGAGAGGAGACATTGGAAAAGATGTCAGGAATAAAAGAATACAAAAAGCCTTGAAAAAGAGGGAAGGGCGACAAATTGAAGGCAAATGGAAAACTCAAGGCTGTGAAGGTGAGGGGAATATTCCCTAGTTGGAATGTTTGACTTAGGTTCCTCTCTACAGCTACCTTTTAACAGGGAGACTAATGCCAGAAACTCTGTGGTGGACTGAAAGGAAAAACATTCTTTTTTTGTAATCTAATTCTTATCTCAGGATAAAGCTTTAATAAATGTTAAATTGGAATGAAGTCTCAAAAATATATGGATTCCCAAAATAAAGCATGCAATGGAAGGTATTTGAATAAAGGCAGTGGACCACTATTCACATTTAAGCAAAGCATTCCCAGTTTGCCCTACTCTCCTCCTTTCCACTCTTCTGTTTTAATGGGGTATAGAATTTGGTGGCCAGTTTTGCAGAAAGGAAGTATTCTACCTATGATGGCCCTGCTCTGTATCATGGTCTGTAATGCCACAGTGATGAAAACTTGCTGTCGCTTTTCCTCTGGAAGCATCATCAAACTTGGTTTTTGACAGGCCATCAAAAGCAGCTGTCAGACTGGCTAACAAGCTTGATTTTAACATTTTGATTGTCAGAGTAGAATCTCTGTAGCTCTGGGATCAAACCCCTGTATTTGTGTGGGAAGTTAAATACACCTCCTGAAGCTCTTGGGATGACGATCAGCACATGAGTTGTTCAGACCCACACTGGGTGTCTGGACCATGGGATTTCATCTGGCTTTGACAGTTTATACTGCCAAGTTAATAACTGTGGGTGGGCAGTTCTAGAGTCCTCTGTGATGGCAGCTTTCAGGGGGCAGCCAAACATCAGTGACAGTTCCCTGCAGGTTCTTGAATGGCTTCTGCAGAATGACTCAGATTCTGGGAGGATTTTGCTCATGCATGTGGAGCTTCCAATGGACTTGTCATGAGAAGATGCTGAAGCAAATTGTCATTTTATGTTTGGTAAAATGTTGCCAAGAACCCTTCTGTGACCTCGGTCACTGTTTAGGGTGCTGCATACAAGTACCCATGCATATAGATTAATATTGTTTAAAAAGGAACCCTGTGCTCAAATCAGAGCTAGGCAGTGTCCTTACACATCCAGTGCTCTCTGGAGCGTGTCCAAAGCCAAAGCATTAAAATCTTGTGCTGCTTAATTTTTCTAAAGCTGCCTCAAGCATGGTCTTGATAAAAGCTGGAAATAATTGTGAGAACCCTTTGCTCCCCTCTTGCACTCCCCATCAATGTCTTGTTCCTTACCCGATATGTAGACTTCATTTTTTAGAGTAATGCATGCAAACTCCACCCATTTTTTATTCTCATTCTCCGGCTCCTGCTCTGTGATTGGTAACTTTGCTACTTCCAGACGGCTTCGCCTCAAAGGATCCAGGCAAGTCACTTCTGCTACAAACTTCTCATCTTTTGTACAGCCCCCTATGATCATAAACACCTCAGACTGGAATTCGTGCATCCTGGGCTTGGTTCTTTCTGTAATAATCTAAATGCAAGTGAGACAGAGTGAGTACACAGGGCACTTACACCTACAATTACAGAAAGACCAGGTGACCTTTTCTTTGATTACCTGTTTTTCAAATCACAGCAGGCTTACATCAACTGAACCAATCAGCTAAGGCTTTCTAAGCTGAAAGCTTGAAAAGCATCCTGGAAGCATTCAGTAGAGGTTGCTGAATCCTTCTTTCAGTAGGATTTTTCCAACACTGGACTTAGTTGCTTTTTGCCTACCTACTAGGATCCTTTTAGATCCTTTTAGGAATTACCAGGATGGCACAAAGAGCTATGCAGGTGAGCAGTAGTAACAAGGCTGGGTGCATATCAGGTAGCTGAAAAGGACAGGTTCTATTTGGCCTGACAGAGTTGAGGGCAAGGTAGGGGCGGGGGCAAGTTTTGTGTATGCCTTGGGGAGCTTGGAGAGAGCAAGACTGCAGTTAGTGCTAGAAGAAAATAAATGCTCTCATTATTTGTCCTGAAAAGATATGTTAGCGTCAGAACAATAACAGTTCTCAACTGTGGAGGGGTTATTGTTATTTGTTTCTTTGTGTATAAGCTCTTATTTCAAGCCAAAATTAGAAGATTTACTTAAAGCCAGCACCAGGCTCTGAAATGTGCTTAGCTCTAATTTACGGCGTGTTGGCTCAGTTTATTGACCAGGCCTTTGTTTCAGGGACACTGGAAAAGGTCACTTGCCAGGTAGATGTTCACCAGGAGCAAAGAATGCAAGGGGTGCTTGGAAACTTGTGTTCTGCTTGGAAGAAATGCTTGCAAACAAGACCCACAGGTTAAATGCTTTGTCGGGAGGCAACTTGCTTGAAGTTTTACTTCTCTTTCTGCTTTTAACATGTTTCTATAAATCACTATAATTTATCAGTACTAAAAATTATTATCTACAGAGACATGAATCTTGCATTTTGGCTCTGTCCAGAAAACGATCCGGCACATTTTTATAGAACGTGAGTCCCGGAACTTGCCAGCTTCCAGGGCTGTGTTTTAACCTGTCTGCCACCCTTGCCCGGCCTCAGCCCCGGGGGAGGGCAGCTGGCAGCGCTGCCTCCTGCGGCTGTCCCTTTGAAGGTGAGTGTAAATGCGTGTTCAGCCCGGGGCCAGCTCCTTTATCTATCCCACATGCACCTGACTGACAGCGCTGCTCAGCGGGACAAGGCTTCCTCAGGGAGCTCCCACCACAGTGGCCGATAAACAAATATGTCACCGAGAGCGCCTGACACAGTCACCAGCACAAGGAGCACCTGGTCTGTCCCCCCTCGGTGACACAGGGGACACATGGCTGTGAGTGATGGGCCCACAACACCCTCCTGCCCTCCCCTGACTCGGACTGAGCAGGGACACGTTTCCTCACACGCTCGTGTCCTTTGCTCCCGTTGTGAAATCTGACCTCTTGCTTGCTCTCCCCTCTCCCCCATATTTTGGCCAAGGAGATGTGACTGATACCCAACTTTCCAAAGGGGACAGGCAATGGAAAAACTGGAGATCCACCACAGCCTGCACTCAGCAGGCAGGACAGGACTCAACTGGATGTCAGGATTAATCTGTATCTCTGGGTGCAGGACCTCTGCAAATGGCAGATGAGCAGTCCTCCCCTCTGGAAAGAGACCAACTTCTTCACAGGAGGAAGAATATTTCCTTTATGAAACATTTCCCCCCATAAGTAACAGGGGAACATGTTACATATTCACTTTTGAAGGAGTCATTATAGATTGTGGCACAGTTTGGTGGGAAAATTATTCCTCCTTTCTTAGGCTTGAAGTAATATCTGAGAGGATGAGGTGTCAGGGCTGACACCATTTGCCTTTTGACTAGGGAAGCTACCTGGGGTCTTCATTTAGCAAGGGTGTGTATGAAGGGTCAAGCTCAGATGTTCATTAACAGGAAGCGTGCACTTTGTTTTAAAACAACCCACCAAAAGCTTCTGAACTCTCTAAGACAGCAAGATAAATTCTGAGGCCCATTTTGCCTTTTCAGTAGCACCAGTTAGTGAAAATTCACTGTAATTACCTTCTTCTGCCCCGTGGCACTGCTCCTTTCAAATCGATTTTTGAGCTGAAGCATGAGACATTTACAAAGAGTGCCTAATGCCTTCTGTTTTACTCACCTCATTGCCTGACAGATGGTACATTCTTGCTTCTTGGAGCAAAGGAAAGACATCTGGACACTGTCTAATGAGTTGATCAGCTTCAACAGTCTCTACAAAATACCAAGGGTCCAAGAGGGGCAGCCGGACATTCTCCAGCACATAGGGCAGGAGAGAAAACCTTTCCGACTCCTTGTACCGGACCCAGTTCATCACAGTCTCAAACACCTGGGCCTCCTCCGTGACATAGAGCTCATCACTCTTGAGTGTGCTGCACAGGATGTCTGCTGGCAGCTCCAGGAACTCCTCGTAGTTCAGCACCTGGGTGAAGTTCTGGATAATGTAGTTCTGCACCTGTTGTTTGAGGCTGTGCAGGGAGTGGGCATCAGCCAGCCTCAGGATGCCAACGCAGTTCTCCGGCTGGAGCGCTTCGGTGAGA
Organism: Illadopsis cleaveri; assembly: GCA_013399915.1. Lineage (NCBI taxonomy): Eukaryota > Metazoa > Chordata > Aves > Passeriformes > Timaliidae > Illadopsis > Illadopsis cleaveri. Next base: position 52,305 of record VXBB01009990.1, on the reverse strand, counting down.
AAACTGGCACAAGCATCCACCATGCGCAGGAACTGTGGGCAGAAAAAGCTTGTATGAGCACAGAAGGGTTACTGTGCACCTATCACAGGAGGGCCGTGGAGCAGCCAACCGTGCCCAGTACAGCAAAGAGCTGGGGGAGACAAGAATTAGATCATCTGAGCACAGGTATCATCCAGGATCTGCCATCTAAAATGAGAATTTCTTCCTTCCACTGTTTTTATTCCCTCTGCATCCAATTGTTCCTTTCCCCTCTTGCAGGATGCAGAAGACCTGTGACAGTCATGAATTTTATTTGTTTGATGAAAGAGTTTCCTACTATTCCCTTTTGCTCCATGAGATCTCAAAGCACTGGCAACCATGGAGTTACAAAGCACAGATAAAGACCCCAGGCCTCCGATTTTCTTCCCCTCTTCATCTTGAATGTCAGCTCAGACCAACTAAAACAGAGTCTAGTGTTAGAGTGAAGGTGGCTTCACTGTCTGCATTTATCTCCCACCATCCAAACTCCAAATGTATCTGAGGCCTTGTGAGAGTGGTGGGAAATGAGTGCTGAGGTCTGGGAAGTTTGGAGCAGTGTGCTGCCCCAGCAGGAATGGGCCAGCAGTCCTAGGGCTGGCGTGAGTGGCAGGAAGAGATTGGCCATCTTTTGATGAGATGGGCAATTCTTTTGAGCTTCCTGACAGACAGGGCTTTCTTGCAAGAGTCTGTTGTGGGGGAGGCCTTCAGAGGGTCTGGTGACCTCTGTCATCACCACTGGCTGAAAAAAAAATTGATATGCATTTTACATATAGAGTCTCCTCAATCAGAGAACTGGCTGTGTTTGCATTCAATAAGGCATCACAACTACTCTCATAAATTTCCTTGGCAAAATAACCCCACCTGAGGGTCCCAAAGGCACAAATTCTGGGCCACAGGTGTCTGCAGGGTATTTCTAAAATCTATGATCTGAGCTGGATTGCTGATGATTATTCAGGAATTGAGAACCAGTTTTGGGTGAACTGATAAGTTACAGTGCTTCATCCTAACGGATTTTCTGTCACCTCTGTGATTTCAGGTACAAATATTGCCACTGAACAGTGCAATAAAGATGGGTCAGGGCTAAAGTTGTGCATCTCCATCTGTGCTTTTTGGGTTGTTTTTCCATTGAGTGTCAGCAAGCAAACCATTTTAACTCATGTTTTCTCACTGGGGAAAGTTGCACAACAGTAATTGAGGGGCAAAGAGGAAGTGAAACATTTTTTAAATACTGTAGTATGTAGATTTGTTTCAGTAATTAGGGTAGAATCTTCCAGACCCATCGGTGTAGTGTTGACATATTTAGACTGTTTATCAGAGCTGAGCGATCGCAGACGCTGTGTCCAGACTGGTTCCTGTTTTACGTTTAGCTGTGGTCAAAAGTTTAGAGAAATGCAACTGACTGATGAACGAGGCTATGTGAGGTCTCAGAATGTGTTGCTGCCATTGTGATAAAAATATGTCAGTGGCCCGTGGTGACCCCTCGGCACCTGCCACATTCACCTTGCCTGCTCTCAGGGCTAGCACAGGGCAAGGACTTTGAACTCACCAGGGCATTTCCTTGAGGATCTGAAAGGACTTGGCCACCAGGTAGGCTCCAGGCCTGAGGCAGGTTAAGCATCAGCCTTATTAAGCTTATTAAGCATAAGCATTCAAAGTTGTCAGTAATGAGACACAAAAAAACCCAAACCTAGGATTTGCCAAGGTCATTCATCGAGTCATCTGTGAGTCTGGGAACAGACCCCAAAACAACATTCTCACCAGGCTGCAGTGAACCTCTGTAGAGTTCTCTAATTATTTATACATGGCTTGTTAAGAGCGATACTGAGGTGGCAGCAGAGGTTTTGTCCCAGGCAGTGCACACTGGTCCCACGGCCAGCAGGCCCCGCTCCCTCGCTGGGTGGCTGTTTGTGGCCAGGCAAATGCAGAACTGTGAGGTGTGGGTGTGAGAAACGGCCCTGCTGAGGGCTTCACCAGAAAGCCTGGGCTGCTTGGGAGCAAATCAAGGCAGGACTTTCCCTGGTTCTGCTGCTCATCTCTGCGCTGCGCTGTCTCCCCACCACTGCCTTCATTTAGACACTAAATTCCCCCCAAAAGTCCCCCAAAACTTGCTGGGCATGTGTCAGTCAGTCCCAGGAGAGCAGGTGGGTGACTCAAGAGAGCATCAGAAGGAAGACACCCCTGAGCCTCTGCCTCATCTGCTCTCATTATTCTGGCAGAGCTCTGAATTTTCCGCTTGTCCAATGTGAGTACCTCTCCTAATGCCACTGCAGGCACTTTAAAAGCCCTGTTCCCTGAGAAGTTTCTTCAATAGGTTAGTCCTTCTCCTAATAGCCATTTGAATCCAGGTCCTCACTTGCTAGAGACATCCCATATACTTACTTGGCCTTCAGCTGGCCTTCACTCTGAATAATAAAATTTATTCTCCCCATATAAGTCCTCACTTGTCCCAGCTTTGATTCAATGGTCGAGTGTAAGCAGCGCCAGCAGCCCTGCCTCCAGCTACAGCCCCCAGAAAGGGAGGGGAATGGGGACTGAAAGGTCTGTCATTCATATCCCTCTCCGTATGCAGCACACTTCGGGCTGAATCCTGCACCCTGCAGCTGGTGGCCCTGCTGTGGCCACAGGGACAGCACGTCTGGCCCAGCAGTGACACCTGCACACCGAGGGAGCCCGGGCCAGAGTCGGCTGAGGGGCACAGCCCCCGGTGCAGGGCTGCTCTCCGGGGCAGTGGAGCCTTTCTGGGCCTGCGAGCCCTTCTCCCACCGGGAGCTGCCCTCACGGCCTTTGTTTGCAAACGCTGCCCCCTTGTCAGGCGCGGCCTGCACCACCACCCTGGCTCTGCCCTGCTCAGTGGCCTCAGCACAGCTGTCACGTATTGAACTGCATTTTCCTTAGAATGTCTTGTTCATGTAAAGTGGGTTAACACAGGGATGAGGGATGTTTTGGGGTGCAGTCAGGCCATCAGGCTGCTGGAGCTTCAGCCGTGCCCTGAGGGCAGAGCAGCCCTGCTCTGCTTAGAGGGGCCAGCTCGGGGCATCCTGCACTGTTCCCACTGCATGTGGCATTTCCATGGCATCACAGCCTTTGGCATTTCCATGGCAGTGGGCATCACAGCCTTTGGTGACAATACAGTTTCTTTTCAATCTGCTCAGAAGGCTGCTTCCCTCTCACCATTTCTTTGCTTCCACCACCGCAGTTGATGTGGTCCCTCAGCCAAACCCTGCTGAGGGAATACGTAATACAGAGGCTCCTGGAGGGGCAGAAGCAGTGTAGACAGGTCTGGAGCTGTTGCTGAGCTCTGGTGAGGGAAGCAGGGCTCCCTGCCATGGTCCTGGGAAGCAGCTGGGATCCTGACCCTTCCCAGAGGTGAAAGGACGGGCAGCTCTGCAGGCAGTGTGGGTGGCAGAGGCTGCTGGCCGGGATCCAGGGTGGGCACCAACCTTGCAAGTGCAGTGGCTGGGCAGCCACCAGCCCAGAGAGAGACAGTGACTGTTGAACTCATGTTGCAACCGTGCTTTAGGTGGAAAAAATTTGTCTGGGTCACTGGAGGGTGAGGCTTAGCTGTTCAGCAGCTCCCTGTTCCGAACCCTTCACCTGCCTCCCCGACTGTGGCAGGGACGCCTGCTCTCTCCAAATAGCCCTCCACCTCTTCCTGCTGTCAGTTTTGACTGCATTTGGTCACAACTTACTAGAAGGGAGTAAAAGACGGCATTCATTACATAAAATGTTTTCAAAAACAGTTTCTAGAGAAAAGTAGATCATTTACATGGGAATATCCATACTGCAATATGTAGAACTGTGCAAGGCATTTGTTCTTTGGTTCTTTGCCAAGTCTGCAAGGTTAGAAAGAGGCACTGCCACAAGTTCTTGCTAGTCAGATAAAAAGATTCTGTTTGGAATTTGGATTTCTCACATGCCACTAATTTGAAAGAATTTATCAAACAAAAATGTTACAATAAATTGCAGAAATAATCTTTTCAGCTGTTGATATATCCAAATGAAACATTTGACTCTTTCAACCTTGTTTTTCAGCATAAATAGCACAGACAAGCTGGCAGAACTCTAGTTCTGTCAGCTTGATATGGTAGACTATTAAAGATTTAGTAGCTACTAAATGTTTTTTGCACAAAACGCATTTTCAGCCCAAACCCTCACATTTATAATGTGAGGCTTTAAGGCCTTATAAAACTTGATAGTATCCAAGACAACCTCTGTTTTTTAGCTGAACATTCCTGGTGTGATAGGTTTATCTAGTTTTTTCTAGTTTACTATTCTTACTTATGGTACCCTCAGAGTTTTATCATTATTCTGACAGAGTTTGGTGGTTCTCTTAAAGCACCAGCCTTGGGAATCAAATTTAATCTTAATTTTAATGAAAAATAGGAATGATACATGAAAAAACATAAGTTTATAGTTTTGATAGTTCCAGAAGGAAAAAAAGAAACAACAAAAAGCTGAGGAATGATCCTAAGGAAAAAAAGGTTCAAAAGAAAACAAAAAAAAGACATAAAAGTGTCCTGAAAGTGAATCAAAGGTAGCCATTGAATGCTACCAGTTGACAGTGTTGGTGTGTTGAAAATGTCAGTGAGTTACTGCACTGCAGGCCCAGGTGACAAAGTTACCTTTGTGATATCCAATCCAAACCTCCCCTGGTACAAGTTGAGATAACTTCCTTTTGTCCCATCACTTTTTACCTGGGAGAAGAGCCTGACCCCCACCTGGCTATAGCCTCCTGTGAGGGAATTGAAGACAGCAGTAGGGTTCCCCCTGAGCCTCCTTTTCTCCAGACTGAGCACCCCCAGCTCTCTCAGCTGCTTCTCATGGGATTTGTGTTCTAGAAAGCAAAGTTCCAGAGCTCCAGAGCAAAATTTCCATGTAAATTTCAAGAATCTGAATTCCCTTATGAACCAGGATGATCAGGGAGTTCGGTGTTTCTTGCCTTGCTTAATGAGAGGGCTGGACACACACACACACACATTGGCACCTGGCAGGTTGTGTTGGTTACAATTTGTTAGCAATTTGCAGCATGGTACCAGACACTGCAATTTGGGAAACCTCACAGGTGATTTACAGGACACGTGAATACCTCGTGGACCACAGGCTGAGTAACACTGCCCAACTCCGACCTCCCACAAGTGCCAGGTCATGACTAAAACCCTTTAAATCACAAGTGCAACAAAGGAGGATGCTAACTTTGGCTGGCAAGCCTCCATCTCAAGGCAGGGGAGATGGAGAGGAAAAGTAGCTTCCTGCTCTGGCCAGCCATGCCAGCTGCTGCCTACTAACCCTTCTGACTGGCCTTCACGGGCTGACCTGAATTTTGGGGAGCACTGCCAGGAAGGAAGCACGTGGCAGTAGCTCTTGGAGGCACAGCCTGGGTCTTTTCCTGTTTGCATGGCACTCAGCACAGCAAAATTCCAGTACATGGCTGCCACTGCCATTTTTTACCTTAATGTAGGTAAATACGAAGCCAAATGCTTCCAGAAGCCATGAACTCAGAGAAGTTTGCAGTGTGCTAGCCAGGGTGAGACATGGTGTTGCCAGAGCAGTGAGATTGGGTCAGTGCATTTGAGTTATCTGTACCTGAAAGAGGCTGGCAGCTTCCAAGACTTTCTGCACATTTTGCTTTGTGATGAGCATCTTGCTGGTGTAGGTGTAGTCCAAGAGTATATTCATGGTTTCTGCATCAACTCCTTTTAGTATGATCTTCTCCTCATATTTCTCTCTTAAATCATTGCAGAACATGGCCCTGGAAAGAAAGACATTTATCTTTTACTGCATTCCAGTCAGGATGAGGCATTCTGAAAACACTGGGCTGTTTAGATTTCAACACAGAATACTCTGATTGCTTCATATTTTATGCAATTACTCCTGCTGAAAAGAAAGGAAAAAAAAATCTTTTTGTTGCTCTTCCACCTCCGTACTCACAAGTTTGCTAAGGCACACACACACGATGGATGGTCTGCAGCAGAGCCAGGGGTCCATGGCAGCAAAAGGCAGCTGGGACCTCACCTGGGTGGGACTGCTGCCGTGTCTGGACTGGTGCTGTGGGGCAGTGCTGGTGCCTCACCTGCTGGCCTCTTGCTCAGTCTGTTTGGCATTCTCCAAACTTCATTAGCACATTTCATACCCCTTGGCAGGTCAATGCCCCCCTGATTCCAAGCTGCAGGGCACGGCTGGGACTGAACCCCGAGGCCAGGCTGATCCACTTGTCTGACAGCCTCACTTCTCAGCTTCCCAACATATCTTTGACCACATTAATACCAGTGGTGGGCCAGGGCAGAATGAATGGCTTCTGGATTTTCTTCTAATTAAGAGTCCAGCTTTTCCTCTGCTAAATTTTGGGATTGTAGTGTTGGTACCTCTTGGCTAGAGAAGCAATTGAATTTGCATGAATTGGAACTACTGTTAGGCAGAAAGTGCAGTGATTTCATACATGTAGACAGCAACTCTTCTTAGGTGGATGATACTGCCTTTGAAAGGTGACCACCAGACATACCTTTGGCACTAGGCAGATATTTCATGTGGGGAATAAATCAGAAATTCTCTAAGGGCTATTTAAATTCATTTTGCATTGTGACAGCTGCAAGACAAACACACACATCTTCCTCTGCATTTTCAATTCACAGATTTAAGTATTTCTTCCAAAGCTTTTTGCTTTTACTTAGGATTTTGACCAGCCCCTTCTTGCTCACTGCATTCAGAGAACGAGATGTCACATCACTTGGAATCTGTCTCAACAGATCAGAATTACATGAGTCCACTTGTAACTGCATTGGTGAAAAACATGTGCAGATCTAAAGTGTAATTAGAAGCGCTCTTTACCCTGCATTCCAAGCCCTTCTTTATTAGTCATATACAGTGTTGACAGGACAATGCAACCTTCCTCAGCCTGGGAAATGGCTAGAGGTCCCAACTCCTAGGCCATGCTTTTCTTGTAAAAGAAGTGCCTGAATTAAGCTGATTGACACATCTTACTGGAACCAAGATGTAAACAGATTTTATTGCAAAGCAGTTAGGCACGATGAATGGCAAATGGATGGAGGCTACCAGCTGCTACTTGCTCTAAGAACTACCTGTTCCTTACCTCAGCAGAAATTTTATAGCAAGGTCTTAGTTACCTCAGTGTGCAAAACTGCCTCTGGATAGAGAGGCCTAATTTTTGAGCAGGAAATTTGGGCAGAGAAGCTACTTGTCAGAAAAGTTGTTCAGCCAAAATTCTCATTTTTCCTTACACTCATCTCAGCTTATTAGAGGTTTTTGCTTCACTGCCCTGCCTCGTGGTCCAGCTTCTGCTACTACTGAAATCAGAATATTTCAAAGGCATCTAGACAAATGCTCCTTAACTTCAGTGACACGGGACTGGGATTCATTTAGCTTCTCTCCCTCTGGCACTGTCAAGTGATGTGAGAGGGGATGTGTGGGCAGCTGAAAAGAGCAGCCCTCAGCTCCCACTGCTCCCTGGGAATGGCTTTCAGCACCACGGGAGAGGGAGGCTGGCAAGGACAGCTGCTTCAGCCGTGTGGGATGGAGGGTGCTGGATGCTTCATATGAATGAGAAAGGAGCCCATGGAGGGTGCAGGTGTTGTCTGCTCTTCTTCCTTTCATCTCTTAAGCTGGTGACTCCAGACTTGTACTGAAGCATCCCTGGCGGGGAGGTGAGAGTCTCATTTCCGTCCCACAGAGCGGAGTGTTTGATGGAGCCAGTCAGAGACACCCAGGGTTACACTTGTGCAAGGCTGCTCAGAAACCAGCCTCAGCATTCTGGTGGTGGCTTTGCACAGGGGTCTGGTCAGAGTGCTTTGGCCTATCTGTCTCCTAATCTTTGTAACTGGTTTAGAGCTGCCATCCACTCCCAGTTTCATAGGGTGTGGATTTAAGTAACGTGGCTGTGAGCTGCAGAAATCACACACCTAAAGCACGGTGCTCTCCCACCCGTTCTCTGCTCCAGATCGTGGCAGGGCTGAATTGGGCAGTGCTGCACAGGAGAACTGGCTCCTGTGGCCTTCCTTCTGCTCAAATGGAGTGGTTCTCATTCCCACCCTGTGTGCTGGCAGAGGGACACCACTGACACCACTCAGGCTGATCAGGCCCAGCTCCTCTCCTAGGCATTAAAATGCTGCCTCTGAATCTTTCTGAACTTACCCTCAGGAGGCTCTAAATCCTTCACATGTGGCTACTGATTCCATTGTATGTTTGCCTGGTTCTTGTCCCTGTGTAATTCTAAACTGCACCTTTGAACCAACATGTACTCCAAGAAAGGCACATCTGAAGTGAGGGCCCAGTTTCAAATTTAGATACCCAAAAATGGTTAATTTTAGAAAAAAATATAAATATTTTCTAATTTAAAATCAGAGAAATCTCAATAAAATGAACAAGGGGTTGCAGTTTGTGAAGCACTTTTTAAGCACCCTCCCACACTGGAATGCTTGTGCATGGAATTATGAATCTGACTTCAAACAACCATGCTGGAGCTCTGGAAAATGGCTTTAGCCTCTCCCAGCCCCATTCTCTCACTACTCTTGGGCAGTGCAGGATTAAAGAACTACTGTTGCACCTTAGTCAGCTGGTATTTCTCTTCTCTGCTTTGTTACCATCACAGAGGTAAATGGACAGTTAATGTTTTTATGTCTACAGGTGCAGACCATCACAAGAATCAGTCTTTCTACTCACCAGCAGTGCAAAGAAGGACTAGGAGTGGTTAGCTTTGTTTAACTGTGTTCCAGTCAGCTGCTGTGGATTGCCTGCACTGTGGCACCCAACGTTCAGGAAGGGGTTGTGTAACTTGCAGGGGAATGAAGCCCATGAGTCACTGGCTCCCTGTGCTTTGCTCCCATGCATGGCTGTTAGAGGTCCTGTAATAGCATGGGAAGTACTCACAGAACAGTGTGATTTAAGAATTCCTTCTTTCTCTGGGGCCATGCAGCTTCCAGCGAATTATGGCAAGATGAATGCAGGCTCCTTGTGAGCAGCAGAACCAGTGAAGCTCAGTTCCCTGCAGACTTGCCTCCTCCTTTCCCTCCTCACAGTAACCTCAGCTTCCCCTTCCTGAGCCCTCCATTTTCCCTTGTTATTCCTCTCACACACTTCAGGCTCCCTCCCAGGAGCTCAGCTCTGTGCTGGCTGTGCCCAGCAGGGCAGGGCAAGGTGGTTGTTCTGGGCACTGTGTGTACTGGCCAGGACACCCTGCTCATTACCCTGCAGAGCACCAAGGGTGCCAGTCCAGCATCTCTCCTTCTCCTAGCTGCAGATTTCCATCAAACTCACAGGAACTTCAGGTTTGAGCTTTCCATCCTGTGCCAAATGTGACTGAAACTAACCCAAAGAGTCACGACAAGAGGCACTGGCATACAGGTAATAAATATCAACGCTGTGGGAAGCCAAATCTCTCGGCTTCTGTGGGAAGCCAAGCCAAACAGAAGCGCCCAGAAGGACAGACCCTAAACACGTGTGCAGTTGCCTTGGGATGAGATGACCTCTGGCCAGATATCCCCTCTCCTTCCAAGGGACAGGCTGTAGCTCAGGAAAAGCTCAGTGGAAAGCTGGCCAACAACTGTTGTCATAAAACTGTCTTGCTGGTTTTAACTGGGAAGTCCTTCTGATTCCAGCACCTTTACTTATAGTGAAATTGGGGTTTTTTGTCTTAGTGTCATTATGATAATTTTGATTTTAATTTGTGCATCTGCTGTCCATTATGCACACAATGTTGGCAAGAAATATTTGGGCATCTCTGCTTTTAGCTGTATGTTTTCTCATATGCAATAAATATAGTCTCTCTATAGAAATAATACATGTCTCCAAATATTCACAGACACAATCTCTATTCTAGATTAGAAAAGCAGAACTGTTCTTCCAGGCACTATCAGCAAAGCTTACCATACTCCATTAAAATTAGCTTTCTGCTAATGTCACAAGTGGTCACAGGTTCTTTTTTCTTGTGTTTCCTCTGTTAGCTGCTCAATCATCTGACCATTTTAGCAGTAAAAGAAAGAAAGAAAAAAAACCCAGCCATGCAAATGTGATGGTCCAAATGATAATGGAAAATCTGTGCTAAAACTGATACCAAGTTCCTCTGTGTGTCTAAAATTTGTTCTTGTTGGCCAGTGGTCTCAGATAGAATATCTATTGTACTGAAAGAGTGAAAAAATCAACCAGACCAGAAGGATACAGTGAAGTGGCAAAATTGCTTTCAAGGAGATATTTCCCATTGCAACTGATTTCCAGATGGAACATTCCTTCTCTTCCTCCTCAACAATTTAATGCAATATGTATTTTGACCCCAGAATGATAATAGGAAAAAATAGCAAGTTGCAGAAACCCACTCCTATTTTAATAAAAATATGCTATCTGAATGGGTATTCCTCTTTGCCCAGGTCCCAAAGGGACAAGTGGCTAAAGATAGTTGGTTAAAATACCCTTTTCTCATGCACTTGTCTGCCAATACTCAGTCTTCCTCTGCCTGCCTCCAGTGGACTTTTTGAGTGCTGGTATCGGAACTCCAGCAAATCTACAACTTGGCACCTGCCTTATTTGAGACTCCAACTTTAAAAAACAAGCTGAAAGACGTAAGGAATTGGAGGCTCACTGCAAATCTGCAGACTTTAGCGCCCATTTTGCACTCCTTGGAGACCTACTGTTCCAGTCAAAGAAGCAAAATAAGTTTATTGGTTTTGTTTGTTCCAAACCTTACCTGAAATAATTGCTTGCTGCAGCAAGGACCACTCGGTGGCAGGAGAATTCCCTGCTGTCCACGCACAGGACGACATCCGTAAGGGAATTTTCCAGCCGAAGGTTCTCGAGGCCATTCTGGAGCAGTAAAGACAGACCCGTATCGTCAAACTTGACCTTTTCACCACTGGAGACTTCCACCAGGTCCCCCATTTTTGTTGAACACTCATTGTTCAAGGAGATCTCAGGCTCCTCAGAGCTCTTCTCCAGCGTGTCCCCCATTTTCTGGGCAGCCCCGTCTCATTCTGTTGGTGCTTCGATCTAAAACGGGCTCCTCAGCTTCAGGCAAATCACACTGCAGAAGTTGGGCGGATTTCCTGTCCAGAGGTCTCTGCTTATCTGCAGCTGTCACACACACATAACAGGAAGCCTTGCACTTTCTCATCCTGTTAACACAAACAAAGGGTGGGGTTTTTTCAGTGATTTTCAGGCAGTATCAACGTGTTTAGAAAGGCCTTAAGATGCCTCTGGATGTGAGAAGATTACAAGTGACAGGGACAGCCTGCTTCCCACCCTCAAGCCAGTCCCTGGCTGTTATCTGGCTCTGCTGGTTGCATTGATAGGTGCACCACATGCCTATCAAGCACTCCTAGTGGACTGGGCTGCTAAGAGAAAAAGCAAAATATTTTATATTTCTTTTTCCAGGTATGCAGTTATTAGTAACTGAGCTGGTTTGGGCTTTGGTTTTGTTTTTAATAATATGCTTGCATGTTCAGAAAGCCCTCCAAGTGCATGTTCCTATCCCTCATGACTTGTTAGCTGGCAACCATTGCATGCCTTTTCTTTAAGGCTAAGTGGGCACAACTCTCAAGGACATGGGGCAGCATCAAAGATCTCAGAGGTGACGATGTTCAGGCTCCACTGCTGGGCACAGGGATGTGGTCCGTGCAGCCAGTGCCCTGCCATCAGCTCTGACTAGCAGTGAAAGCTCAGGGAGAGAGCCTGGGGAGCAGTGTACCCATGCTCATCCCCACCATCCTCACTGATGGACATAGCTTGGGGCACAGCTGCATCTGACTTGTCCCCAAGACAGACACAGACAGTGGTGGAACCAAGGCTGTACATCTGGCAGTGGGGACACTGCAGGGCAGCTCTAGGGCTGGACTCCAGCATGACAGGAGCACACAGAGCACAGTGCTGAAGGTTTCCCTTTCACCTAAGGATGGACCAGATCTAATTGGACATCACCTAGGTGAGAACCTGATCCAAGCTGAATTAATAACCAACACAGACTACTGACAGTAACAGAGCAAATCCCTGGCCTGCTTAGGAAACTCTCACACTGGGAAGTAGAAAAGTACACCTCTGTCTCCCCCTGAGAGGAATGTAGGGCAAATCCTCACCTTGGTAGCTTGAGTGCTAACCAACCTTGCCTTTGTGATAATTACTTCTAGGAATCCTCGTTTGGCCAATCCACAGGTTCTTATTGTGTGTTTGGTTTCCTCTTTTGTCTCCAGCTTGCATAGCTGAGCTCACAGTGTTATGGGAAGCTTGGCTTCCCCCTCTTCTAGAAGGAGGTGAAAGAAGCAGGGTCTGAGACAGATTGGAAGATGAAGAGGAAGGAAAGCAAAAAATATCCTTCCTGCTTTCCTCTACCTCCTTGCAATGTTCCTTTATTTTGTGTAGTCTGTGCAGCTCTTTGGCATTTTCCTTCACTAGCTGATGTAAAGATGTTCCTGCTGCCTTTTGTGCCAAGTTTTGCTAATTAATGCTTCCTTTTCTAAAGCCAGCCCCTTCTTTCCCAAATATTCCTGTAGGAATACAACAAGAAAATTAAGAAAACTCCTCAAAAGTACTAGGTGTGCTTTAAAAATCACAATACTTTAACCCTGTCTTGGGCTAGCTTCTCCTTGTTTATCATCATGACTTCTGACCTTTGGGAATTCACCTTATCAGGCTTTTCTCTGAGGGTGAGAAGCTTCACATTGTGCTTATCTGTTTGAGGGAAAGCTGAGATTCCCCAGCGATCACTTGATTCCAGCCGCTGAAGCCTTAAGCAAAGCCTTAACAGTTGTGAAATTGCAGTCAGTGTGTGCTGGCTGTGAGTGCTGGGAACGGAAACCCTGCAGTAACTAGGTCGGTCGATGGCTGTGGTATTGTCAGTAACTGCACTGCAGGAAGGACCTCAGCAGCTCAAGGAACTGGTGACTATTAGTAGCAGTGATCATTATCCACAGTCTGTCTCCTTCTATGCCATTGCTAACCCACATGGTGTATTTTTAACCCCTAAAAATGTGAGTTTTTTTCTTGACAAGCACCTCCCCTCCTTTCTCTGTTGCCATGGTGTTGTGGTTTGACCCCAGCCAGCAGCCCAGCCCCAGGCAGCCACTTGCTCACTCCCCCACCAGTGGGACTAGGGAGGACAAAAGATGGAAAACATGGGGTGAGATAAAGACAGTTTAATAGGCAAAGCAAAAGCCACACACACAAGCAAAGCAAAGCAAAGCAAGGACTCAATTCACTGCTTCCCATGGGCAAGCAGCTGTTCAGCACCTCCAGGAGGGCAGGGCCCATCACACATGATGGTTACTTGGGAAGACAAACCCCATCAGTCCAAACGTCCCCTCTTCCTCCTTCTTCACCCCACGTTACATATGAGCACCATGTCACACAGTCTGGGGTATCCCTTTCAACATCTGGGGTCCCCTGTTCTGGCTACACCTCATTCCAAACGTCCCATGCATTCCCAGCCTTCCCACGGGTGGGGTGTACAAAAAGCAGAAAAGGCCTTGGCTCTGTGCAAGCCCTGCTCAGCAATAACAAAAACACCTCCCTATTATCAACCCTGTGTCCACCACAAATCCAAACCAAAGCCCCACTCTAGCCACTGGGAAGAAAATCAGCCCTACCCCAGACAAACAAACACATTCCACCCGGAGTTATCATTCACCCCATGCTCTACTCAGTATAACCTCCTAAACCACCACCCCACCTCCCACCCTTGGATATATTACACAGATGTCATTCCCTCAGTCTATGGACTGCCCTTGCAAAATGCTCACAACGTGTTCACAAATGGCCACAAAATGTCCTTTGAGTTAATTTAGTTTGTGACTTTGGCCTCCATTTGTTCTGGTTGTTACTTGGGTCAGGAAAGGCACTGCTGTGTAAGGTGGAGCTCCTGGACACCAAAAGCAGCTTAGGTCAGGTCATTTCTGCACTGCAGCTGCTTCTTGGGAGGCTTTTCCTCCATTGATTTGGGTTCTTCCTGTTACAGTAATTCCCATAACACACAGCTCTAAATCATGGCTTACAGCAAAGGTGTATCCATTGCAATCTCCACCCCAGGTCCTTTTTGGCCAGGTTACAGGTTTAACAATGCATGAACTCCTCCCCTTGTCCCCAGCCTGGCTTGAACAAGGGGTTCGTGCTATAGCCTACCATCAGCATAGTCCACATCACAGTCCTCCATGGGCTCCAAGGGCACAGCTAATTCACCATAGCCTTCCCCACAGGCTACAGGGGAATCCCTGCCTCCCCTGTCCCAGCCTGGGGTCCCACCCACTGGAGACACTCCTTGAACTCCTCCAACATGGGACATGGGTCCTTCCACAGGCTGCAGTTCACAGGCTGCTCCAGTGTGGGTCCCCTGTGGGGTCACAGCAAACCTGCTCCAGCACAGGCTTCTTAGGGGGTCACATCCTCCTTCAGGAATCCTCCTGCTCTGGCACTGGGTGCTCCACAGGCTGAAGGGGGATCTCTGCTCCATCATGGACTCCTCTGCAGGTCACAGTCCCTTCCACCCCAGTTCCCACTGGAGGTCCAGCCTGCCCAGTGCAGCAGCACAGACACAGCAGTGATGCCCTGGCCACCTGCCAGCCCAGCCTGTCACCATGGCTGTCACCAAAGTGCTCCCAGTACAGCACAGTGAGGGGATCAGCAGCACAGCAGCAGCAACCACCAGTGAGCATCAGAATGTAATTTACAGGCAGGCAAGCCAGCCCCATGGCAGGCACAGCAGCCTGCTCATTCCTAGCTAAACTGCAATAACAGCTATAAATTCAGTCTGGTACAATGAAAATCTGTGCCCTTTGTGCCCCACATTGGGCTGCCTTGTATTCAGAGAACCTCTTGCTCAGGGATTAATCTGCAAATGCAGTAGCTAGTTTCATTCTTTGGACTAGCACAAGGACAGTGCTGAGGTGAGTGTTATATCCTGGCAGGTATAAGGGAACAACAAACCCAGCAACCAGGCAGCTGCTCTCCTGAGGTGCTCTATGGCCCAAGACTACAGCAGCAATGTGTTACTTAATCCTGGGGCAAATCCAGCTTGTTACTTCATGGTAGAAGCTTCCAGATACATTCTTCTATTTGGCCTTTAGAGACTTGCTCTGTCTGCACTCTCATACTGTTTTCAGTAAAGAATTACCTGCCAGCTAAATGAACACTGAACTGGTAAGAGCTGAAGACTTGTCTGTTCATGACTTGTTTGTCTATTGTCTTTACCTTATGAATACTGAGCTGACCTACCTATACTCTGTATCAGCTTGAGAGAACTGGCTACCTGGCTGGAACTACTGTGTCAATAATGCATATCCATCACTTGTGTCATAGCAAGTTTACAGAGCTCTGTAACCTCACAGCCTGCTGCTGGTACCTATGAATATCTGTACAGTACATTTGAGCTGAGTTCAGAGGCTGCTTTCCATCCTGCCCTGACTTCCTCACCTCTGCATCTTCTGTTCCCCCTTGAGCATGCTCCCTGTTTAAATGTTGATCTGCAGCCAACACCAGCCCATTTTCAACTGTCTGTTCCAGAATCCAGGATCTCATCATTGTGGCATTTCAGCACTGCAGAGTTTGACCTCGACAGATGAATCTGCCTAGACTAGCCAGGAGTCCTGGTTCCCATCTTGCAAAGTGAAAGATTCAGGCAGTCCCAGGAAAAAGTTGTGGAGTCAGAGCCATGACTAAGAGGAGGGGCAGAAGAAATCACACCCAACAACAATGGATCAAGAGCAAGGAGCTGAGGCATTCTTTAAACAAAGGCAGAAACACAGGAACCTTTTTCTGACAGTTCTTGTTGCTTGTTTTGCTTCCCACATCCTTGTACTTTAGCTAATGGAGTCCCTACGGACCAGATGGGTCTGACAGGAACCAGCTATGAAACATGAGAGTGTGTGGCTGCCTCAAGGAAGAGGCCAGATAAAGACTGGCAGGAAGTTTTCTGGAGTGAGAAAGAAGATGCTCAGCCACCCTGGTATCACAATGGGATCTGGAAACTTCCTACTCTAAGTAATGAGCAGGTTGCTGAACCTGCAGATGGCAATGACTTCTTATTTCTGACCCAGAGCTCATACAAAGTGGTCCTTACTGTTTGTCTTCTTCCTCTTATTCCAGACTGTTTTGCTGCCACAAGTGATACTCCAAGTATGTGTGTTCTGTGACCAAGTGGCTTCTGTTCCGGGCTATTCCACCTTAGAGTTCTTACATTCCAGACAGCTTTCAAAGCTGAAGCCACCCAACAACACGTTGACAGCTACGTCTCCAGGCCTCACCATGCTTCCTGATGGCAGTGACCTTCATCTGAGAGAGCCTTTCTAAAGGTGCTGGCCTCCAAGAGGGCAAGGACACAACAGCAGAAGAAAGGTCTTGGCAAGGTTTTGACTTCTTCAAGTAGAAAAACACTACAACTGCTTTCACTGTGCATCCCAAGCACTGCAGAAAACACCTCAGAGCACAGAGGACCCTGCTGGGTAGCACAGACAGTTCCTTGGTGCAGGAGCAGGAGTGGTGACTGCAGCTGGACACGTATCAGGGCTCATCTTACCATCAGCTGTTTTCCAGCACAGTGCAAAGCAAGATAGCTGAGGCCTGAGATAATCATGTCGACCCTGGAAAGTTGCTGGATTTTTGTCTGTGTTTTCAGTACATTGCGATAATGTTCACTAGCTCAAAATAGCACGTTCTTAATTTAGCTGTGGGGGAACAAATAGGATTTCAGTTTTTGAAAATACATACAGAACTTTTGGATCAGCTTTTCCACAAACTGCAAACTGGAATCTTTGTTTCATTGCAGTTTACTTCCTCTGCTGAACCAGCACCACCTTCCATTTCAAAAACTACTGCTTGAGCCTTCTCATATCCCTCCCTCCGGGCAGCTGCAGTTGTTCAAAGTCAGCAAACAACTGTGATTTTGTGAAGCTGGTCTGTCTCATCCCCTCACTCTTGAAAATTACCTCTTATTTAGAGAGGATTGCAGTGTACCCTGCTGTGTTGCATTTATTACCCGTCCATCTTTCGCACTGAGTGTTTTTGCATGTATTTTAAGTCACTATGATGTTTCTAGAAAAACTGCTGCTTCCATGTATTGTTTTCTTCGGGATGGTCAGGCATTGTGCTAACAATCCAGATGAGTGACTCCAAACCATGCTTTCACCTTGTACAAAAGAGAGGTCCCAGCTGACCAAGCTGTAAATGCCAAATTATTTGGGTTCAGTATTTGAAGTCTGGTTGTTATATTGCTCCCATGCGTGCTACAGGCTATAGAGGTCACCCTGACATGTGGATGGGCCAGTTGAGCTCGAGAATCTTTGATCCCCTGCTCATTAGCTTTTGAGGGAGTGGTGGAGGAAGGCTGCTATTTAAATAAGCGTTTGTTCCATTTGGAGCAGCTGAACTGCAGTCTGGGGGTGCAGTATGGTCACTCCCAAAGCAGCAGGCAGAACAAGCTGAGACATCACTTAGCAGCGTATTTCAAGATTTTATAGCCCAAGATGAGATGCAGCCACATGAAACTGGAAGGGCCGAGGCTGGGAATGCAGCTGTAGGTAAGAACCAAAAGAAATGCAGTAGGTGCCAGCCATGGCACTTGAGGAGAGCTGTAACAAGCCTTCCCCAGTCAGAAGAGTCTTTTCCTACTCCCTGGAAGAAGGATGGCCTTTTGTCAACACCTCACACTACTGCAGGTTTTTCAAGACAACAGACAAGTGCTCCTCCTTTTCTGTCCTCAAGACAATCAGTCTTGGAAACAAAATAGCAGCAATTACTTCCATTTCTTGTTGTTTGTGGAGACAGAAGTTCCTAAAGTTAGTTTCCAGTAGGAAAGAAGAGCCTCACTTTCTTTTAACTTAGAGTTGATTTATTGTCTAAAAGATTTTGCCAGTGTTACTCACAAAAAGGTTTTGTCATCAGCATCAGACTCCCTCTTGTTTCAGTTTATGTAACAAGATGCTCAGGTCACTTTTGTACTGCTGTCTGCCCTGCCACCCATTAGAATTTATTAGCATCTTCTCTGTATTATTAGCTAGTGGCTGTTTATGCACAAATAATTCTTCCTCTAAGTAAACTATACCTTTGATCTCCATAATTGGACAGCAGGAACCAGGTCCATGCTAGAAGAAATGGAAGCCTCTTGTCCTCAGTGATATTTTGATGTTGTATTCTTCATGTACCTTGATCTGCTGCTGCTGCCAGGCTCTGGAATCCAGCACACAAGGTAAGGAACACAGCCTTGGCAAGAGCAGCAGTGCTATAGCTCAGACATTTGTTCCACAGCTTAACAAAACCTGACCAACAAAGCAGCTCTTGAAATGCAGGAGAGCTGTTCTGCTTGGCAGGAGCTGGGAAATGGAGGAAGCTGCTATTATAGTGAATTGTGTGGAGGTCTGTGTTTTAGTTTTAGCCTGTTTGGTGTTAATGGGACACTGGTTGGACTAAAGTTTGAGTTCTTGAGACTATTCATAGTATTTGCTGAGTGGCCCTGTGAAAAGCTCACAGTGTGACCCCAAACCATGGAAATGAACCTGGTCTCTGATTGATGTTAAAGCAACACTGACTTCCTTTTCTCGTGAGGCCTGTCAACCTCAGCCAGTTCTGTGCACATACCTAACTGATGAGTTCACACTCTGAGTGATGCTCCAGAGCTGTGACCAAATTTTGCTATGGTTTTTCACCAGCATGAAGCTTAGAAATGCTGGCCCCAAAATCAGTGTGGTTCCTTCTTTACCTTCTGTGTGGTGGCATTCTGCTCATTTGCAACACAGCTCTCCTTCTTGGGTTGTAAAGCCTCTCAGCCTCTTCCTTGGGCAGACCTCAAGAAGAGAAGTCAATGTGATGGTCTGTGTGATCTGTAAACTCACCAGGATATCACACCAGGCTGCTTTGTTTGCTTCCCTGGAGGACTGAGGACTGAGACCAGAAACCCACACAGACCCAGAGCAAAAGAATGAACTCCAGTCTAAACTTTCTGATGCCAAATGAGATTTGTTTTAATCTGGAGATGGTAACAGGAGAAGGGAGCAGGACTCTTTTCAAGAGGGAGTGACACTCTGTGTGGTGCACTCAGCAGATCACAGTCAGTCATTTCTTTTGACCATCATGTGGTACATTTGCCACTGCTGGCTGACATGGGGTCATTTAATAGCTTGTCTAATTATCAAAAAAATAAGGATGGCATTGGCAAATATAGCTACTCTTGGAACATAAGCTTATCCCTGGAAGTTTATCCCTGGGATAAACTTATCCTAAAGTTTCTGCAATTAATTCTTGTGTTTCCTATTCTGACACAATAAAGGGGGAAATCAGTTGTTTTACTGACAAGGGACTGCTGAAAGCTGAGCCTTGCTTGATCTGGGGGAAAGAAGCAAACTGGAAAGAAGCAGAAATCTACATGTTTTCAATAAATAAATGCATAACTTTTGATCAAAGTGCAATTTGATTTAATACACCCACACACAAATGCTCTCCTGTACAAAACCACTACCTACGTCCATCTGATTTTCCAGTTGACTCTTTTCATCTACAGCTACTTTTTTTAAGCTCAAACCTGACATTTAAACTTGCAATTTAATAGTGGGAAGAATGGTGAATGTCTGGTGAACCTGAATGTTAGTTTAAAAAAAATGGACTATAATTCTCAGTTAGTCCCATTTCATTACAGCAACTGAAGCTTCATCAAGTTTTAAAATATTGTTAAAAAATGGAACCTTTGCAGTTTTTCAGCAGGGCGTCTTAACTGCCTCTTTTGCAAGAAATTTAAACCTGTGTGAAACTGGTCTTTAGGTAGCATTGTTAGACAAGAGAATTCAACATTACTTACAGAGGAAGGCTCTTTAATCTTAACTCTGTATGAATTATAGAATCATAGAATGGCTTTGGTTGGAAGACCTGAAAAACCATCTTGTTCCAACCCCCTGCCATGGATCCACTAGAATCATATGGAGTGAGCCAGGGCGCCTGGGGATGTGGATAAACCCTCTGCTTCACAGCTTCCAGCCACCTGCAGCCTATGGAAGAATTGAGCTGCCAGATTGTTAGCTAAGCAGCTGAGCAGGTGGGAAAATAATCATCTGAGCAGAAATTATGCTGCAGAAATGTACATTTTGCTAATTATTACCAGTAACAAAAACCGTTATTGCCTTTTATGTAAGCGAATTATGAATGACCTAAAGTTAGACACAGTGTAGGTGAGTTGTTAACGATCCCTATGCAAATAAAGGTAATGTGTCAAGTGCAAAGATTTCAAATATAAAAAGAGGAACTGCTGAAAAAGTCGTAGTATTTCCTGCTGAGGAAGGGAATTATCAGAGTGTGCTTTAACTGCCTGTGTACCAAATTTGAAGGGGTTCTGCTGTTAGGAGCCTGTGCCTTTGCTAGTTTGGTTTTAAGCTGATCAGAGAGTCATCTTACTTAACACAGGCGTAGCTATGAACATCAGATTCCCGGCAGCAGCGGCCAGAAAAGCACAGACAGTTTCCAGAGCCAGCCCTCCTCCTCCTGCCGTGCGATGTAGGCCGGGCAGCCCGTGCCAGGCTCTGCTCTCCGTGGGCTCCCAGGGCTGCCCAGCCCGGCCCCTCTGCACTGCCCTTCTCGGGTGCCTGAGCACGGCACAGAGCTGCTCGTGGGCCACAGAAGCACCCCCGGCACCCTTCAGCAGAGAGCCGAGGGGCCGGCACTGCCCGCCAGCTCTGCTGTTCCTCCCGGGAGGGTGCAGGGAAGCTCCAGGAGCGGGGGGCGAGGTGTTCTTCCAGGAGCTGCTGCGGCTCTGCATCCCCCGAGAGCCCGCGGGGTCAGGGCTGGCATCCCCCCAGAGCCCGCGGGGTCAGGGCTGGCATCCCCCCAGAGCCCGCGGGGTCAGGGCTGGCATGCCCCCAGAGCCCGCGGGGTCGGTGCGAACATCCCCCGAGAGCTGGCACAGCCAGGGAGCCGCCGAGAGAGCTGCTCGCCGGCTCCCAGGGCTCTGCCATCCATCAGCGAAGCTGTCTGGAATGTAGGGCATTGGGACAGCCGCAGCGGGCTCGGGATCACCGCAACGCCGGCAGTGTGGAAAGTGTGACAGATCCTGCGCCGGCAGCGCCGGGAGGTGGAGCCCGGCTCGGAGGGAGGGGGAGAGCCCGAGTCCCGCTGGCTTTGTGTGAAATTCTGGAGGCGTGACATTGGAGAAACAGGACGTCCAAACCATCTTAGATCGGAGCAAGCAGGGAATTTTTTAAAGTTTGCCACTTCCAATTACACAGTTTTAACTTTTGAAGCGCTACTGTAATTTTTCTGCCAGTCAATACTGATTTAAGAAAAAGTTTTCTCTTAAAATTTTCTCTTAAAAAGAGAATGGAGAATTCGAATATTCCAGTGCTATTTCCATAATATCTGCCCTGGGGAAAGACAGAAGTTCTTCAGAACTTCACACTCTTATTAGTGTGTTTCTGAGTTAAAGGGCATTATTAGGTTTATTTAATTTTAGGGGAAAAACGTGAATGATATTAATACAGCATACATCTAAAGAAATGAGACATGTATTTGCCTTGTATTACTTCCTGCTTACAGTAATGATTTGTTCCTCATTTCAGTCTCCTCCCCTTTTAAAATTATGAAATATTATATCCTATACATAAAAATGTTAATTAAAAAATCCAAGAAAGCTTATCCTACCATATGTAATATTTTACATAATCATTTTTTCTTCAAGGTTCAGTACCATCTTAATGTATGCCAGCATAGTCCAGCAACCATCTGTGATGTGACAAGTCAATTTAGTTTTTATCAGAGGCTCACTGACAAACCAATCTTAGTTTTACAATCATTTCTGTCTAATGATACTGCTTATGAAAAGATGGGTAGGGAAGGCTTAGGATCAAAGAGCAAACCGCAGATTTCACAATGTTTTCTTGGCAAAGCAGGGTGTTGATTTAGCTGCTGCTGCATTGGAATCTGCAAACCTTCATTACATGTGTTTTTCCTGGGATTACTTTGGCTAACATTTTCTTTCCTGTCTTCATGTGACGAATCTTTGTCCAAGACCAGTGATCTGAAGTTGCTTTAGTCTGGCTGAGCATTTCAATAGAGCTGAGAGCTTTGATTAGAGAAGCACAAAACTCTTTTCCATAGGATTATTCCAGTATGAGAAACAGTCCCATTTTAGATCTCAGAACAGGTGCTCAAAAACTTGTTTACAAAGGAGGGGGTGACCGGGGAGCTGATCTGAGCTGGGACTTTGGATGCTGCTCCAAAGCAGATGCATGAGCACAGCAGCTATTCCACATCCCAGCTGTCCATGCCCAAGGCAGTCACCACTTTTAGACAAGGCAGCAGCTTTCAGGCTGGGAATGCCAGGCTGGTGAGTCCAGCCAGTGATTTCTGGGTAGTAGGGGGCTTTTTCCTGGGTGCAGGAAGCATGGGATTTGAGGGCAGAATTATCAGTTGTCCTTCTGGCATGCATGATTCCTCCATCCTTGGACAGCCAAGTCAGCCTGGAGAGAGATTGCTTTGCACCCCTGTGCCAGTAACAGAGCAGCTACTCAGTATGTCTTAAAATGCAGGTGCTGAGCCACTCAGCAGCTCTGGCTGCAAGCAGAGGAGGAAGAAATCACAGAGCTCCTGGTGAACTACCTCTTCTGGATTAACTTTACTGATGAAGCTTTGTTGATGAAAAATGTGAAGGGGTAGCCAAAAATATAAGATAGCAAAAGTCATGTAGGTATTTGCCCAAGCACCACCCCAAAGGCAGCCCAGACCAGTGTGAGCACCTTGGCACACAGAATGGCTGCTCCTGCAACTGGAAATGTGCTGTCCACTGCCACTGTTAGGGGTAGCAAGGGTACTAGTCCAAGGTAACCAATTTCTGAACTTTCTATCCCCCAGCCTATTGTCAGAGGGGCACCACAAGCAGGTGGTGGCAGGGATCTGGAGGTCCCTGATAGCTTTGAAAGTCTGAGATTGTCTGTTTGGGGAGACTGGCATGCATATGCCCATTCAAAATACTGTTTTATTTGAAACCTGTCTGTTTTCTTCCCTGTCAAGCTTTTAATGGTTACTTGGGTTGGAGAAAGGATTTATTTAACTTGTGAAATGCCCGAAGGTCTTGGAGATGAAGAGGTGCAATGCTCCTGCCTATTAATTGGTCCTGGTATTGGCAAATGGTTTGAGGAGGGAGCTACTTATTGTGGCTGAAGGGCAGAGCTGGAGTTGTGCCCTAGGGTGTTCCGTGGCAGCATGGCAGAAAGGGGAGGCCTGTGGCATAGGGAGGTGTGGAAAAATACTGTTGTGAGAGAATATTTAATGCAAACAGTTGTGGGGCTGTGGTTGGGCTTGAGGTTACAGGGCTGAGTGGGAACACAGTGATAACACCACATTGGCTCAGGGAGCTGTTTTTGTAGTACCTGCTACTCTCTTGCTGGGGTTAGTGGTTGCATTAGTTAGTGGTTGGTGTCTGCCATTCCACAAGAACGACTCCCTTCAAGTCATCACCCATGGGACCAACAAGAACTCAGACATCTTTCATTTCTTTGTTTCTTACTTCTCCCCAAAGAGAGGGACCAAACATCAGCACAATAGACTCTATCTCCCCAGCTGGGCATTGGTTTCATGGTGTCTCGATACTCTGTGCTGTACAAAAATAAATAGTTCAGTGTTTATGGCAGCAGTGATGCAATGTTCATTCTTCTCAGCTCTGCAATTACACTCCCATAGTCATCTCCCAAGCCTGGAACATGGGAGATACTGGGTGGAAAAAATTAGACACATATTTTCTGCACAGGAGGACTGTTGGCATGGGCCTTGTTTTGAGGTGCTTACAGCAGTGAATGAGTGGGAATCACTGGGATGAGTGGGAAGAGAGGGGATTTGCATGGGCTAGGAGCATGGGCTGGCCTAAGAGCAGGGCATACAGGGGGATAGGCAATCCTAATTGCAGGGCTGAATATGTAAACATGGTGCTGATGTTCTACACAGTGGCTTTTGTGTGTACTGGAAGTGACCCCGTGACCTGGCTGAGCAGGAGTGAGCACTGAATGTGCAGGCAGTGGGACAGCCCAGCTGGGCATGGGGTATGCAGGGCTGAGCACAGAGCCTGCCTCTGGAGAATGCCCCATTCCTTCCCATCCTCCTGCCTTGCTGCAGCAGAGACACCCAGGGAAGCACTGCCAGCCTGAGCAAAGGGCTACAGTGTGCAGCAGAAGTGTCCAGAGGGAAGAGGGATGTACAGAGCCAGCCAGGAGGCAGTGAAAATGGCAAAAATACCTAGAGGAAGGGTGTGTTCTTTGCCAGGGCCCTTCCTATACAAGTGCCAGCGCAACAACCCATGTTGCAGATGGCATTTCCTGGTGCAGGTGCCATTTCAAACAGCAAAGAGGAGAGGCTGAGAGGGACTGGTCCTGGAAAAATGCCTTCCAGCCCAAATGGGTGTACCTGCTGATTATCCCAGCAGAACAGCTCAAGTCAACGTGACCCACAGGACTTTTGGCAGGATAGTGAAAGAGTCCAGAGTCATGGGAAGGATTTTAGGAAATTTTGGGGTGTTCTCTGTATTTCTGTGAGATGTCTTTTATCACAGTATGATAGGATCATGGAATCATCAAATGGTTTGTGTTGGAAGGGACCTTAAAGATCAACTTATTTCAAGCCCCCTGCACTGGGCCAGGACCTTCCACTTGACCAGGTTGCTCAGGGCCCCCTGGAACCTTGTCAGGGACGGGGCAGCCACAGCTTCTCTGGGAAACCTGTTCCAGTGCCTCAGCCACCTCACAGGAAAGAGTTTCTTCTGTGTATGTAACCTAAATTTGCCCTCTTTCAGTTTGAACCCATTACTCCTTGGCCTATCACCATAGTTCCTGACCAAGAGCTCCTCTCTGGCTCCCCAGCAGGCCCATTCAGGTACCGGAAGGTTGCCACGAGTTCTCCATGCAACCTTTTCTTCTCTGGGCTGAACAGCCCTGACTTTCTCAGCCTGTCTCCACAGGGAAGGTACTCTAGTCCCCTCATCAACGTTGTGGCCTCCTCTGGACTTCCTCCAGCAGTTCCATATCCTTCTTATGTTGAGGGCACCAGGGTTGTGTTCAGTACTCCAGGTGGGGTCTCACAAGAGCAGAGGGGGAGAATGATCTCCTTATCACATGAAGAGACTTTGCTGTACTTCCATCTTCATTTCATCCAGCCTTTTTTCTTTTTAAATGCTATTTCCATACACATCTTTTTTTAGTTACTGCACCTTAGTGCTTTTTTCTGGCATACTCAAAAAGCAGATTCTGCAATAGTTACTGAACTCACTCTTCTGCTTTTCCTCACAAATTCCTAGTAATATTACCTTTCCTTTTGCTCAGCACTATTTGTAATCCTGCTGAATGGCTTCTGCCATTACATTTTGTGCATTGCATGAGGCTCTGCAGTGATGTCACTCAACAACACTTCTTTTTTTTATTTTTAAGCTTTCTGACCACTAAAACTTTTCATATAAATGTCAGAATCTGTTCTCCCTCCTTGTACTGAAGGATTTGTTTCTTCTCTGCTCCATTTGCTGCACAGCTCTTCATAAGGTTCCTTATGTCAGATATTAGTTGTCAGTCTGTACTCATCTTTGTCTTAACTCAAATGTCTAAATCCTCTCTTTTATCCAGTGATACCCTTCCGTGCTGCATGCAGGGTTTTTAATGTTGTCCAAGTTACATGTTGCTCTCTTCTCTCTGATCAGTGATCAGGGTGAGGGACATGGTGCTTAGACTGTCCTCTCCCTGTCTATTCTTCCTCAGCCTCCTCCTCTGGTTGCTGTGGCTCACCTTCACCTCTTCCCTCGTTCAGATCCGAGCCCTTTCCCAGACTGTTTTGCACAGGTGCCCATGAGCAGAAATCATGGACTTCCTTTGGGTTTTTCTCTGTGTATGAGCCACTTGAACACCTTTGGGTTTTGCTCAATTTTATAAAAGTCTGGTGAGGAGGTACCACGCTCCCCACAGCAGAGGAGACTTCCCAGGAGCATAGTGGCACAAACTTCCCAAAATAGCTAATACCTTTACCTAGAGGAGTGCACGGACCATTTAGGTGGCACAGTGCATCGGTGAGATGTGTCTGAAAAGTGCCCAGCAGTGGTATTCAAACCCAACACCACCAGAAAAACACGTGAACATTGGTGGATGCATGCCAAAACCTTCACGCAGGCTTCTAATTTTAGGTTTTAACCTTTCCAGTGCCCTGAAGAAGCCTTCAAAATCTCCAAAATCACCGACCTGTTTGGAAAACATTGGCCTAAATGCTTTACAAGTACTTTACGTTGTTAAAAAAGTATTAACAAAGCTTTATAGAAATGAGTAATCTTTAATAATTGGTTTCAGCTTCTCAGGCAGCGTGCAACTGCTTATTTTGAGAGAAATGCTTGGCGCAGCTTGAGAAGGAACAGCCAATGCCCCTGCTAGCAGAGGAATGAAGAGCAATAGGATGTAGTGGCAACCCAAGTATCCTTAATTTCAGACATCCTCAGTGACGTTGGCTTTCAGAACTGGAAGTGCCTGGATGTGACCACATGCATACATGAGTACATTATGAAATGATTGATTGCTCAATGAGTATTTTTAATTAGTATTTTCTTTTTAATGCTCCATCTACCCTCTTCACTCAAGATATTTTAGCCATGTGCAGTTTTTATTGGAGTAAACATAGTCCCTTCAGATAGCTCCTTCAAGCCAGTGCAGAGGTATCTTGATCCTGTTTTGATTTTTTCCTTCCTCTGACTCATTCCTTTAATCCCGGTTATGTTTTCTCAAGTGAACTCTACGTACTCATATTGACCCCAAGAGTTACAGACTCAAAGAACTGGGGCAGACAAGAGGATATAAAGGATAAGAAATCTATTTTAAGCAAAACATTTATCTCAGGTCATATACTTCTAGATTTAATGTCTCTGTAACAAGTAAGACTTCAGGTTATTAATATTTCCTGTATTCAGTGGGTGAAATACGTTATTGCAACAGACTTGTACTCTACGAGGTGGACTTGCTGCTGATTTTCTCTTTGCTGTTTATGTTGTTTGGGGTCCTTCTTGCTTTTCCAGGCAGAGGATGAGAAATGGACTGAACACTGACTCCTAATGCAGTCAAGCAGTTCTGAGTTTTAGCTCTGCAGGAAAACGGTTAAAGGCTTCAATTGTTTAAGATCTATGTGAAAACAATTTATGTACCAAAATCAATTGACATTTTCAGTCTATTATTTTCAGAACTCAGCCTTTTAGTTTTTAATTAATAATTGTAACTGTTTTGCAAAGCCGCAATTTACCTGACGCCAGGAGAAATCAGAGCTTGTTTTGCCTATGAAAATCTGAGCCTAGTTTGCTTTGGAGGGGGTCAGCCCTGGAGTCCTGAGCACACACTGCTCCTCTTCAAGTTTCAGTGGCAGAGCACAGTCAGCTCCTGCCAAGAGCACACGGCTGGCTGCGCTTCCTGGGAATATCCTGGGCTCAGAAGATTGGGGAGAGTCACCAAAAGGTAAAGATATATTATGCCTAGGATTGATATCCAACATTTAGGAGAGCAAAGTAGAGGGACCTAATAGAAGAACTTGTATTTCTTCCTTTCCCTTGGCAGCAAGAGGCCAGAGGGGGAGGTCATCCTTCTAGGAAGGAGAACACAGCCAGTTACCTGCCCTCATCAGCTCCATAGCATTGCATAAGGCCTCATTTAGAACCAGGTAATGATCTTAATTTAAGCATGCATGTCCCTGCCCTTGCCTCGCTACTCTGCATTATGGGCTTGCAAGTTTGCTTATGCTAAAGGGCAGAACAAAAATAAATTTCCATACTCCCAGGCATGTTCCATCAGCCTGCGTTGGAGCATGGGCCACTGTCCAAATACTTTGGATATGAAGTGAATTTGGGCTCCAGGACAGGCTCAGACCTGCTCATGAAATTGCAGGGCGCTGACACCAGGGTCCCGCTTTTATTTTGCAGTTGACTGGCAGCCACCACTGGGACCCCCAGCTGTGAAAGCACAGCTCTCTTTTAAGTGTCCCGGCTTAAAGATGACCTTGGCTTTCCGTGGTCAGCAGGGACAGGGACACTCTGTTTTGTGTTACTGTTGAAGAGGAACTGGAAATTCTGAATTAATTGGGTGGAGCTGTAGCTCAGGTAGACAAAGATTCTATCTTGGTTAATTTTTTTCATGTAATAGGTTTTGTTTCGGTCATGTAGGCTGAACACCCACCCCACGACAGGGTGTTGTTTTCAGTCTGGGAGCCGGCTCTTGCTGGAGGGCTTCGGTAGGGCTCCCCAGAGCCAGCACAAGGGACGGTCCCGCTGGAAGGTGCCATCCCGATGCACCCGCTTGCATCCATGCACCTGAAGCTTTTGCCCGCTCCCGGGGCGGGGAGGGTCGGGTGTACTTGTGGGGTACGCGGGGTGTGCTCCCGGCCCCGGCAAAGGGACGGCGATGGCAAGAGCTCGCAGCGACGGAAACCGCTGCGGGCCATCGCTGCTGCCGCCGAGGCTCTCCCGTCCCCGCCGTTTGTCCCCGGCTCCTCCCGGGGCGCCGACGGCGGCGGGCGGCGGGGCCGTCTCCGGGCGGGGCGGCGGAACTACAGCTCCCAGGGCCGCGCGGAGCCGGTGACATCATGTGCGGTGG
>VXBB01009990.1:421-23493 GCA_013399915.1 Illadopsis cleaveri | reverse complement strand
GGCGGGGCCGCGGGCGCGGATTGGCCGGGGGGCCGCGGCGGCGGCCCGAGGTGAAGGTGAGCTGGAGGGCGGGACGGGAGGAGCCATTTTGTGCCGCCGCCTCCGGCCCCGCTTTCCGCGGCCCCGCTCGGTTTCGGTGCCGCGCTGTTCCCTGCGGGAGCGGCTTCCGCGGGCTCCCTGCCCGGCCGGGGATGGGCGCGGGCGGGTCCGTTCTGCAGCTTTTCCCGCCGGCTTCCCGGTGGCTCGGGCCGTGCTCCAGCCCGGCGGGCAGTGCCCGGTGTCCGGTGTGCTGGCGTCTGCCTGAACCCCGGAGCTCTGGGAACGCTGTGGCCGGGGCTCAGGCTCGGGTTTGGTTTAGCAAAATCTGAATCACGTGCAACAACGACAGCCATACCAAAAGGGGAGGATTGGGACCTTTTCACTGTTTCTTCCCCATACATGAATAATAATACTACGCAGTGTGCTTTTTTCCCTCCTTTTTTCCCCGTATAAGTTGGGTTTTTTTCCCCTGGGAGGGACTTTTTCGTTTACAAAATGGTACGTAAAGGGTTCTGCAGTTTCAAGGTGTCCCTTTTCAATGCTTGTTTTTGTTTTACTTAATCGTGACTCTCGTGTCCAAGTCAGTTCCTGTTTTTTGCTGGGTGACTTTTGAGGTCACTTAAGGCTTTTTTGTGTGTGTGTCACTAGCTTGGATTACTATTGAATTTTGACATTCTTTTTCAAAAGTCAAGATAGTGTCTTACATTAGAATAAAAACTTCTGCAGTTCAGCCAACTCTTATCATGTCAACCAGTTCGATCACTGAATTCTTTTTTTACTACTTAATCGGTGTTCTTAAAGACTTCATCTTAGACATTTATATCCTCAATATCCGTTGTAGAACAAGTTTGGGGTTTTTTTTTAATCTTTAAAACCAACAACGTTTTGGTCTTTTTCATATCACAAAGAAAGATGACGGAAAGCTAAACGTTGCGTTTGTGTTTTTGTCAGAGGGCAAGGTTATGCTCCTTTCCCCACCCCCTCTTCCTTTCCAAACACACGGACACGTGCTGTGTTCCGCCGGGGAGTTCGTTCTCCCCGCCTCCCGTGCTAACCGCGCACCTGAGGCGCAGCGCCGCCTTATCTCCCATCGCACAGCACCCGGAATCGGCCAAACCTCAGCTGCGGTTCCCAGGCCTCGGGATGAAAACACCCTTCCCGCAGCTGGTTTCGTTTCTGGGGGGTGCCCGGGGGTACCCGCGGGGGTGCCGCTGCTCACACCGGGCCGGGTGACAGCGCACGGGCCCGTGTGGCGCTGCTGGTTCGGCCTTCCCAGCGCCTCCTTCTCTCCCCTCACAGGCGGTCAGCGCTCCGGCCACGCCAGCTGCGGGCAGAGGGGACACGGGCTGGACATCACCTCCCCTGGCAGCCGCAGAGCCCAGCGCAGCCTCAGGTACTCGGAAATCACAGCCCGAGGGCGGGCTCTGCAGCTCGGGCACACCTGGGGACAAGGTGTCGCCGAAGGGCCTCACCCCGGAGCTCAGTGACACACAGGGCACACAAACCCGGCTGCTGGCACAGCCCTGGGTGAAGGGACACGGGTAGCACACACCTGGGTGCTGCACTAGAGGAAGGAGGAGTTTAGTGCAACAGAAAAGTTTTTTGAGGAAGAGGATTTGCTGATAGAAGGTGTCAGGGCAAACGTTTTGTAGATGACTCCTACCAGCCTCTGAATTGGGCTTGTAGGATATTCCTGAACAGCTTGTGTAGACAAGCTTACAGATGGTGTAGGTGAAGGAAATAGAGGAACCTGAACTCGTGGTGAACCCAGCTTAACTGAGAAATACGTGTGTGTGAGGTAAGATCCATGTCAGAGCCCTGTCTGTGTTTGGAAAGCATTTTTAAAACTTGTTGATTTGGAAGTGTGATTTGTTTTTCCTTTCCAGTTTTTCAGATGGGCAGACTCTGAATGCTTAAGATCTATCCTTGTTGACCCTTGCTCAGACAAGCAATCCAGTAGATTTTGTATTGTTTTTCTCTCTTTAATCAAATAATTCCCAGTACTTGTCTTTGGGGGGGGGAAACTGTATTTTTCTTTTGCTTTGTTTAAATTTACTGAAGAGATCTGAGTGTTAAATTCCCTGAATGAGTGGTGTTTACAGTGCAGGGTCTGTAGGCAGGTAAGGCATGTAAGTACCTCTGCATACAGGAAAAGTGCAGACAGGTCTGTCCTGCTGTTTCCCCCCCTTTGCTCAGCCCCAGGCACAGGTTCCCCTCTGCCTTTCCCACTTTGGCAGCTGGAAGGTGACATTTTAAAACTGCCAGAGCAAGATTTGCAGGAAGGCAACACGTATATGTGATAGAGCTGAACATGTGACACTGTTACTGATAGGCTTGTGAAATTGTTTTGCTCAAGCAAACCTGCAGAAGTAATTAACTGGACAGAAATTGAAGGAAAGTACATTTCAAAACAGTATGTTCTGTGATGAAGTGGAGTTCTTTTTCCTTTTTAGTATCTTATCTGTGAGTGTACAATATTTATCCCCCTGATTAGTTTTTACTCTGGATTTTTTTTCATTCTCCCATTAGGACATTAAAAAAATCATTTGCTGACCACTAATTTTGTGGTGTTCCAAGCATAAAGAAGACATTGCTTCCTTCAGTGAGCAGTTGTAACCCAGAGCCCTTGTTTCTGGTTGTTAATGATTGCATAATACAGTGCTGTCTTAACTTCTAACATAATGAGAAAGATAACATCTTGAAGAATTTTTACTTAGTTGCTCTGTTTTGTCCTTTCATGCAACGTCAGGGTCTTGCTTCTCATTTCAGGCTTTCTTTGGAAAAGGTCCATTAGCTTCTGTGAAGTTCATCTGATTTAAATCTGCAGTACTGGAACTTTGCTTTTAGTGTTTATATTTATATTTGCATTGTTATATTTCCCTTTGCTGCTGCTGCTTTGTTTATGCCCACTTTCTCAGGCTAGTAGTACCTAGTTAGTTGCAGATGAAATTCAGTATGGGATGGATTTTGGCTCAGCAGAGCTGATGAGGTGCTGGGGGTGGTTGTTGGTGTTGTTTTGTATCGGGCCTGTGTCATTCCAGGGTGAGGTGATTGTGCAATACATGGGATAGAATGTCAGCTACAGATCAGGTTGTCCATTTGTGCCTCGTTAGTCTCTCTGAAGCAATCAGTTATTAGATAGGCTCATTGCAACAGTGTTTTTCAGGCATCAGAGTGACTACTGGTCCTATTTGAAATCAAATTAAAACTACGTTTTTCGTAGGGTAAGTGAGCCCCAGAGCAAGAGTCTACCTTGTAAATATGTGTAAAAAATTTTGTTGGGAGCATGATAGTTTTAGAAGCTCTTTTCTCAATGAGTGGAGGTACAGCCTGCGTGCTTTCCTTGCTGTTTGTTCCAATGGTGCCTTTTCAAGGTGCTGTGTAAAAAGGCTGTTTAAAAAAAGCACGTTCATTGTGTTCTATATTAAGTAATGACGTGGCCAGTCTGGGACTGGGTAATTGCAGCTCTGAGGATGGGAGCTCATCAGGAAATGAAGTTGCCGTGAGGAGTTGGTGTTTCCTGATTGTGCATCCAGGTAAACTGAATAAAACCTTGGGAGGCATGAAAAAAAATTCCGTAAACTTTAAAATAGTTCAGGTTTTGTGGCCTTGTAGACGTACAAAGAAATATTACAAGCATTTGGAATTGTACCAGTGCCAGGCCAGAGAGGGTGCTTTGCCAGCCTCTTGCTACCTCAGTATGTCTTGGTGTACATTCGTCCAGGTAATTTTTAAGCTGAGGAGAGGCAAAAAGCCCTGTTGTGGTAGATTGGTTGCTCTCACTACCTCTAAAATATGCTATTTGCAAAGTCAGCTGCATTTTCTTCACCTACACACTTTAATATATGCAAACGTTTGAGTGTTTGATTTTTGCAACTTCAGTGCTCTGATAATGTGTGTGTTTGCAGGCTGGGAGGAACCTTTACACTTGTACTTGAAACGGGAAGGTGTTCAAGCAAAAACCTCTGCTAATAATTATTTGCCAATAGTGCTTTGGAAACAGAAAATCTCCCTGTCCTCAGCAAGTTGCCCTTTGTTCATATTTCCAGTAGTTTTACACAAGAAAACATAGTTCATCTTTCATTCTGGTTTGTGTGCTAGCAGTTTACATTAATTTTTAATTGAGTCATAGATTATCAGTGAACTAATTTTTAGGTGTTAGGATTGAACAGGTGAAAACTTACAGTCAAGGTTACTTGTAGAGATCACAGATTGTTATTTAACAGTAGTGTTATAAGACTTCATTATGATAGACTTTTTAATGAAAATGGAGTGGTTACTCAATTAAGTTTTAGAATTAAAATTAATTTAAGTAAAATATCAAAAATTAAATTAAAAGTTTAAAAAAATCGAAATTAAATTTAGAATTTCAGTCTTACCCCTCCACCCCCATTTTTGATTAATGCTGTTATATTAGCACTTTGGAGGCTCTAGCTGAAATGAGGATCACACCTGAAAAAGGGAAAAGTTCAAGCTCTGGATCATTATCTAGGAAATGTTTGGCTTCTGTCAGCCAAGTGATTTGCTGGAGCTGAGATCTTGAGATTTTTTTCTTGCACACTAATGCAGTACCAGTGATGCTGGGACATTCAGAAGCTGCCATCCATGACAGCTGTTGTTTGGGGATATTTTGCATTTAACACTTGGCAGTGCTGCACTGCCCTGGGCAAGGTGAACACTAATTTGCCCCGTGCCACCTCCAAGAAAGGTCAGCAATTTCACCAATTGTTAGAGTGAGCAAGCAAGTATCTTGTCTAATTCCTGTGATGCAGCTAAGAGCGTGCCTGAGTGAATACTGAGGTGTTTTAATTTTTCAGACCGTTGCACTGAGAAGAAGAACCTGGGCGAGTTTTTCTCAATGACTCTATAGCCAACTGATGTAACAATGGTACTAATATTGGGACGCAGACTGAACAGAGAGGAGAGCGGGATACGAGATTCCCCTGCAACCAAGCGGAAAGTTTTTGAAATGGACCCAAAATCGTTGTCAGGCCCTGAGTTTTTCGACTTCTCCTCGGGATCATCCCACGCAGAGAGCATTCTGCAGATCTTCAACGAGTTCCGCGACAGCCGGCTGTTCACGGACGTCATCATCTGCGTGGAGGGCCGCGAGTTCCCGTGCCACCGCGCCGTGCTCTCGGCCTGCAGCAGCTACTTCAGAGCCATGTTCTGCAACGACCACAGGGAGAGCAGGGAGATGCTGGTGGAGATCAACGGCATCTTTGCCGAAGCCATGGATTGCTTTCTGCAGTACGTGTACACGGGCAAGGTGAAGATCACCACGGAGAACGTGCAGTACCTCTTCGAGACGTCCAGCCTGTTCCAGATCAGCGTCCTGCGCGACGCCTGCGCCAAGTTCCTGGAGGAGCAGCTGGACCCCTGCAACTGCCTGGGCATCCAGCGCTTCGCGGACGCGCACTCGCTCAAGACGCTCTTCACCAAGTGCAGGAACTTCGCGCTGCAGACCTTTGAGGACGTGTCCCAGCACGAGGAGTTCCTGGAGCTGGGCAAGGACGAGCTCATTGATTACATCTGCAGCGACGAGCTGGTGATCAGCAAGGAGGAGATGGTGTTCGAGGCCGTGATGCGCTGGGTGTACCGCGCGGTCGAGCTGCGCCGGCCCGTGCTCCACGAGCTCCTGACGCACGTCAGGCTCCCGCTCCTGCACCCCAACTACTTTGTTCAGACTGTGGAAGTGGACCAGCTGATCCAGAATTCCCCGGAGTGCTACCAGCTGCTGCATGAAGCCAGGCGATACCACATCCTTGGGAACGAGATGATGTCTCCCAGAACGAGGCCGCGCAGGTGAGGAAATTCTTCTAACCCTTTTTTTCTGCAGGAAGACATAATTTGATGTACAGATATTTGATATCTGCGTGCCTGGAGAAAAATCTCTTGCAGATTATTTTACCTTGCTAAATTCTGGAGCTGCTGCAGTTACACTTCTGTACTTCACATGCATGAAGCTCATGTGTCTCTTGAGAATGTGCATAAATGAGTCTTTTTGCACAGAGCACTTTATTGCTCTCAAAAAAGGTAAGTGAAATACTTAAGGTTTGCTAGGGAAGATATTAAGGTACTTCATGTAATAGCAGTGTCTTTAAAAGAGCTAGCTCACTGTGCTGTGGCAGGTAAGCCACTCCATTTCCCGAGCTTTCTTTTTGTAACAAAGTCATGTAAATGTACAGCGCACCACAGAGGATGTGGATGGGGGTATTATGTATTCAGAGCATTTCCTTGCCACATCACAAATATTTTACCAGTGGAGTAGCACGTGTATTTGTAATAGAAAGCAGAACAACAGGTTGTTCACTGTAAAGAAACAAAATATTGTATTTTTAAAGAATCATGAAACAGTTCCTGAAGTATTTCATGCTCATTCGGTGACATTTTAATAATTCAGAATTGCTGCTGCTTAATAATGTGTTACACAAATAGGTGACTGAGGTTGCAAGAAGAAATGAGGAAGAATCCATTAGTGGCGTTTATGAGCAATGACTATTATGTTTCCTTTTTTCCTGAAAAATATTTTCCCAGCCTCATGTCAACGACAGTAGAGACGATAGTTTGTGGTTAACTCCAGCTGAATTGAGCAGTTTTTTATAAAATCATACGTTACATTAAGGTGATGCAATGATGGTCTAGACAAACAGATTGTATTAGGAGTTACTCCTCTTTGTTTACTCTTACTCATAGGTGGTTACTCTACAGTGACTGTGCAGGGAACCTTTATTTTTTTGGAAGGTGTTAAAGTCTTGCTTAAGGGGAAAAAAACCACTTGGCAGCGTTTGCCCCATTAATGGCTTTCCAGTCTACAGTCCTGCCGTGAGAGTTTGTGAGAGAAGAAACTCATCTTAAAGTCCCTGCAGCCCTGCTCCCACCCAGGCTTTGTGAGCTGTGCACTGCCCTGGGGGTTCTTTGGATCACGGGCAGTTTGGGAATTGCTGCAGTGATTGTTTCTGGGCTGGACTAGGGAGCACGGGAATTCAGACAGCTGGAGGGGGCTCAAGCTGCAGCTGTTGGTTTGGTGTTTGTTCTGCTTTTCTTACTCAACTGGTTGAGGAAGGCAAATACACTCAGTTCTGTCAGTGTAGGGGATGTATGTACTTGAAATTCTGAACATCCCCAGAGTGGGGCTCCAGCTGGCAAGTGAAGTACCTTGCCTAATACAGGTGATTTCTGAAGCCGGGGGGTTTGTTGGTTTTACTGCTGAGTTTGTTGAACTGCAGTGGGAGTTTGAGTAGGAAGGAACAAGAGAAGTAATTTACAAAGAGAAAAACCGGCTGGCATGCCAGTAGGAATTTTTTCCCCTTTTCTATATTACATTCATGGAATAGTTCTTTGTCATTTGTTTGTGTTGTCTGTTTGTTTCCGTTGCCTATGGCAAAAAGAGATGTTTTAAAATAGTTGCCAGCTCCCCCTTCCCCCATCTTTTCATTGCACCTTTTCTGGGCATTTTGGGGGGCTTTGGGGAGAGGAGAGCAATGGAGAGCTCTTCCTTTTTCTTGCCTTCCTCCAATGTCTTTTCTATAGAAACTGTTTCTAAAAGGAGAGAGGCTACAGGATAAACAAAATCCCCACAACCAGTGCTTTAACTGAAACTTTGGGATATAAACTGAGATCAGTTGTATGGATATGGATGCACCTGTGGGTGAAATGGATTCAACTTGTTTTTTCAAAGAACAGACTACATTGCAATTCAAGTTGAGTTTTGTTTTTTTTTTCTTTTTGAAGCCAGTGAAGAGTTACCTGAAGTAACTAAAAGTTTAAAGTGTGGCATAACTGTTCTCTTTGCCACTAAGACATGGTTGGCAAATGCAGGTCTTTCTGAGAGAGCCTTGGACTTGCAATGACACAGTGACATCTTGAGGTTGTCCCCCTTGCTCCCTGTAAGCCTGTCCTGTCCCTGCTGGTCGTGTTGCACACCAAATCTCCAAGCTGAGACCAAGCAGTGAGCAGTAACACACTTTCAAACCTGCAGGGACTCTTCCTGCTGTGTGCTTTGAGTTATCCTCAGCCTTTGATCAAAGCTGCTGTAAAGCTCTCTGGTAACAATACATGAGGGTGCTCTTTGACCAGAAGTTAGGATGTTTATACATTTTAACGTCCTTTTTGGTTGCCTTTGGAAAGCTTTACTGTAGTCCCTTATTTTTCCCACTTGGAGATGGGTTTCTCTTTCACTTTACATTTTGTCTGCTACCTCATTTACTACCCAAAATTGATTTAACAGCGAGGAAGGAAAAAAGTAGCGATTTACCAGAATTTCTGTAGTTTGTTTGAATTTCTGTAATTTGTCTTCTGAACTTACCATGGTTTTGAATGTGATCTGTTTGAAGTACCACAAATTCTTCTGTGCAGCTCATGCTGTGCTGGTTGATGTTTTCAGCTCATCAAGAGGTGTGTGTGGAGCTCAGGAGCCCTGGAAAGCCTGCTCTTGGGAATGCATGGAATTGAGTGTCATTCACTCTCTCTTTTCTATTTGATGCACCTGTTCTTGGTGGGATAGTGTCTCCTGGAATCTTTACAGCCTGTTTTAACACCTGTGTTACTTTGCTCACTTTTTCTTCCAAGGACTAGTGGAAGGGCTCCTCTACCACTGGTTGAGGTCACAGCTTTTTCTAACCTTCATTTAAATATATCCTTAGTTTGTTTCTGGAATTAGCCTTTGCCTGGGTGTTCTTTCTGTGTATTCATACCACATTGTACTTTTTTAAAAAATGGGTGTGCACTCTGTCATTTGAAAAAAAACCAAAATAAATTTGGAACTAACCATAAAACCTGAACAGTGCAAGACTTGTTCAAGAAAGTATAATGGAGAAAATTTTACTTATCTGAAGAAAGAATATGGTCATATAGGTACTCAAGCATTAAGAAAATTTTTGGTTCTCTTTGGATTTGAAATACTGTGCTAAATGAATATTTTCTTGAAAAACTCGATTACAGCAATTCATGGAGCTCTCTCTGAGCAAAGCTTTTTGGTTCATTTAGTTTCAAACCAAAGACTGATAATCTGTCACAGTCATCTTTTCAGCGAGTGAATGGAGGCCTTAATTCTAATCTAGAAAGTAATGCACAGACAAACCTCTTTGTACACAGCTGGTGTCTTTGGGCTTGCTTCTAAGGCAAATTATGACATGAGTGTCTGGCTTTTATGGAAGGTATTTTCTTGGATAATGCCTTGTTGGCACAGGAACTTCCTCTCTCTTACCCTTTGAGAGATTCTTTTCAGAGCTGTTCCTCAAAAAAGCCAAAAGCAGTAAACAGTAAATACACAGACACCAGGAAGGGGCATGAGCTCAAAGCTGAGCAGCTGACAGGAGTTTCTCCTGCGGGTGCAGGTGCGTAAGTGCCGTTCCTCAGACACTGCTCATCCATCTCATCCTGCAGGCTGTTAGCATTTAGCACTGCCTTTGCCTGTTTATATGTTCTGGGTGGAAAAGTAGGGAATATTTCAGTTTGCTCTGTGGTGACAAGGAGATGGAAGGCCTCACTGGTTTTATTCATGATGTTTCAAAACAAGGAAAGCCTCATCAGGATGTATAGGTGAATATGTGCATAAGTTCATGTTAGGAACTATAGAGACAGATCATGCAACTTTTGCCTCAAATCCAGTCATAAGTCCTTTTTTCTTTATTTTTGAGAGAAGACTGCAGTACTCAGCAATGGCATGAATGGCTGTTCTATGAGATACCTATTCACAGTGGGATCATAGTACAAAGCACAACACAACAAAAAGGTTCATCAAAAATAAAATCAGTCTTGCATTCAGTTTTGCTTAACTGACAGCAGTCCTTGAAATAACTCTGTCAGTGCAAAGTGCTTTAATTTTAAAATGCCCTGGAAAGAAAGGAGTTTGACAAATGCTGACAAGAAATTACAAGTTTGAGAGGAGGAATAATGGTGGTCACAGTTTGATTTGCACATCAAAGATAGTGGGTTGATTCTCTACATTCAAATATGCATTGATTTTTGTTAGATAAGTTTTATTACCGTTGTGAATATAGAATATGTATAATGCAGAAGCATCTGGTTAGTAGAAGGATAATCAGTATGTGGAATAGAACTTAAAGGTCTATTTGGGTACATTGCAGACTGTCTAATGCCTAATTTATTCCCACTGAGTTTCAGCTCTTGGTTTTAGGTTTGAATTTTTATTTCAGTATTTCTTAATGTTTCCTCCTGTCACTGCTACTTTGTGTTTTACTGTGCACTGGCTCTCAGGTCTTTTTGGTTTTCCTTATTTTGGTAACAACATTCCCTCTGCTTTTAAACACTTGGAATATTTAGATGCTGTAAAGTATAATTAATTTTGTAAAGCTCAGGAGGGGGAATGAAGACTGATTTCATTGTGAAACAGATTGTTCATCTCTTTGTCTCTGGCCTGGCTTGAACTCTGTTTCTGATCTGATTCTGTGTACAGTCAAAGGAAAAATATTATTATAGTAATGGCTTTCTCTGTTATTTAATTACATGGTTTTTACATAGAACATTGTGCAGTACCACTCCACCACTTACACAGGACTCCTGTCAGTGTGGTAACCTGCTGTGTAATGAGACAGCTGGAAACGGTGAAAACCTGTTTGCTAAATGACTCTTTCTTCTATTTTTTTTATTGTTGTGGAAGTAAAAGCTAAAGAATGTTTTTTCTGATTTTCACAGAGTTTTGAAGACAATGTTTGGCCTCCATGTACTAACAATAAATGTCTATCTAAGAAATAAATATTTATCTAATAAATATCTCCTACGTCTTCATTTTCTGTGTTCACTTTTTTAGATCAACCGGCTATTCTGAGGTGATAGTTGTTGTTGGAGGCTGTGAACGAGTTGGAGGGTTTAATTTGCCATACACGGAGTGCTATGATCCTGTGACAGGAGAGTGGAAGTCACTGGCTAAACTTCCAGAGTTTACCAAGTCTGAATATGCCGTGTGTGCTCTGCGGAATGATATTCTTGTTTCAGGTAAATAATCATAAAAAATTGAAGAGTTCTTTCTTTGCTTGCTGGGTTTTTGTTGTGTCCTGTTTGTGCGGGTATGTTTGTTTTGGTTTGCTTTTTAAGTACTGTGAACTTCCAGAAGCTCAGCTGAAAGTCACTTGCTGCTGTGAACACCAGCCCCAGCACAATCTTACTGTAAACGAAAGTGTTTTCTGGAGTTCTTGTTTGGCATGAATCCGCAGTTTTTTACAGCTGATTCCAGGCCATCAATTGTATTTAAAGAGACCAGCATTGAAATACAGCAGGAGCCTGTGTGCAGCAACAGCTGGGAAAGCTACAGACAAAAAATCCCAAGCAGGCTTTTCTCAGCAGCACATTCAGTCCTTCAGCAAGGGCCAATGCCGGGGTGCAGCTGATGGTGCAGACAGCAGGCTCTGTGTGCTGGTTTAACCACAGACATGGCCTCAGGTGTGTGTGCCCGTGTCATTTGAGCCAAGTGTGAACCAAGGAGATGCCCATGGAGGGGGTGGGAGGGATGAGCCACGGGCAGGGGATTTCAGGGGTCTCATTTGGGTACTGACACTACAGGAAATCTGGAGAGCTTGGGCAAAAGTCATTAAAATGCATTCCAACTTCAGGAAACAATCTAGTGTGATCTCAGCGTTATGAGAATGGAAAGCACGAGGAAAACAACTTACTGTGGGATTTCATCTTTGAAATCCACTGCAAATTACCTTTTAGTGTAATGTATAAATACTGGTAGATCCTTATTACATCCCAAAGGGCATATAAAGTTTTCATTGCCCACTCTAGAGGGGCATGTTCCTAGTCAGCATTACCCATTCAGTGTTTATTCAAATTGGCATATGTTTCACTTTAAAGGTGGAAGAATCAATAGCCGGGATGTCTGGATTTATAACTCTCAACTGAATATTTGGATCAGAGTTGCCTCCTTAAATAAAGGCAGATGGAGACATAAAATGGCTGTTCTTCTGGGTAAAGTAAGAGAAGTATATTTTCATTTTTTTATAGTGGGAATGTTTGCTGTATATAAGAAAACAGTGGAGAAAATACTGAAGTATTGCTTTGTATTTCATAACAAACAATTAAAAAATATGTATTTTCAAATAAAATACTTTAAACAGTTAGGCTCTTCATCAGTCAGACACTACCCATGGACATGAAAATCATCTTACTGCTCATTTATTTTTGGGGGTTTTGTTGTTTCATCATTGCAGTGGCTTATTTCCAAGAAGCAATTTTTTAGGAAGCAAAGAAGCATCTGGATTTGCCTGTGCTTCAAAAATGCTGTCTAACCATTCATGTAGTTATTAACAGAAACTGACACTACTCTGAATGTCAGCAGTTTTATTTAATGTTTTATATTGAAATTAAGCAAACACATGGAGTGTGGAAATGGGAGGTTTTGCTCTACTTTTGAAGGCATACGTGCCTGAACGTAAAACCACTAGTTGGGACTCCCTTAGTGAAAGTTAGAAAAGATGTGCATGTGGTGTCACTTGATCTTCTTAGAGATGAAACGTGCAGCTAAGCAAGCAGAGGGAAGAAGGTAATCACAAATAATGAGGAGCTCTGCTTCCTAAATATGAAAGAAGAGACAAGAAAGTAGAGTTTACAAACTGAGAGGAGGAAATACTTCAGTAAGCAAGTAGGGAAAAAAGCAAAATGCCAGAGAAGCAAAGGTAAACTCAGATGGGTGTTTGCTGCTGCTGTTGTTGTTGAATGTTATCTTAAAAAAGAGAAATACAGAGGAATGCCTTTTCTAACAAATGCTATTCAAATAAGAAGTTTCTACTGCAGTATTAATAATACTATGCTTTGGCATGTGTTTGCAGTGTCATTCCACGTGTGACTGAATGGAACTCTCCAGGGGGTCTTTGCCTGTTGTTTTTAGACCGTACTCTTCTCCTCTTGTGTACAAATAAAAAATGTGATGAATGTATCCGTTGGCAAACCAAGCAAATCAGCTTTAAATGAATTTAGTTTGCTATTTGACTGTAACCCCTCCTGTGAGCAGGAGCTGATGGTAGCTGTCCCCTGTGTGCAGGTGTACGTGGTGGGCGGCTACGACGGGCAGAACCGGCTGAGCAGCGTGGAGTGCTACGACTCCTTCTCCAACCGCTGGAGCGAGGTGGCTCCGCTGAAGGAGGCCGTGAGCTCCCCCGCCGTCACCAGCTGCGTGGGCAAACTCTTCGTCATCGGGGGTGGCCCTGACGACAACACCTGTTCTGACAAGGTCAGTTTGCTCTCCTGGCTTGCATTTATCCACAGCAAACAGCATTGCTGGTTTAAAACCAGGTCCTCCAGGAGATCTGCTTGATAAGGTTTTTGCTGGCTGGAGTGTGCAGTTATTCTAATACAAAAAAACTCTACAGAGTAGAAAATGTTAATTGAGTGATACACTGTTACTGTGGTCTTTCGTATGGATACATTGCTTATTTCATTGGCTTCACAAGTTCTGTGAATTCTTAGATGGGAGTGTTTGGAAAACAATGTCAAATATTGTGCGTATGTGTAAATTATTGATGTATAAATACTTACGTTGACTCTGGTTTTTTGGGGGAGGCACTGCTGCTTTGTCTCTTCTTGTGTCACCTGTGTGGGCATGCCAGGCTGTTCCTTCAGCTGGGCTTTCAGTCTGAAAGGCCTGTCCTTGTTTCCAGGTGCAGTCCTATGACCCCGACACCAATTCCTGGTTGCTCCGTGCCACCATCCCCATTGCCAAGAGATGCATCACGGCCGTGTCCCTCAACAACCTGATCTACGTTGCTGGTGGGCTCACCAAAGCCATCTACTGCTATGACCCCATTGAGGACTACTGGATGCATGTACAGAATACATTCAGCAGACAGGTAATTGCCAATCAAAAACCTATAGACAGCTGAAAGGTAATTT
Source organism: Illadopsis cleaveri (assembly GCA_013399915.1). Lineage (NCBI taxonomy): Eukaryota > Metazoa > Chordata > Aves > Passeriformes > Timaliidae > Illadopsis > Illadopsis cleaveri. The sequence goes on along the minus strand of VXBB01009990.1, from coordinate 9,603 downwards.
TTGACGTTGTTAATCTTAGCATTAAAGAAGTGTCCATTTGCTTAACCCGGAAGGAATAACATCTCTGGTTCCATTCATGATTCACCTCTTCGTGTAACTCAAAACCTCACAGAAGAGGAAGTTTCTAAAGCAGTAGCATTTCAGCTGGGTGTCACTGTTAGGCAGTCCAGGCTTTGCTTGAGAGCTGTTACTGTTGAAGAACAATATTAGTGGATGATGATTTCATTGCATAGAAATAACCTTCTGTTGCATGTTTTCATTTAGACTGAAGGGAGTAATTTCCTTAAAATTGATTAAAGCCTTTCAGTGTAACAGGAAATACTGAAGGCTGTTTTTACAGTGTGAAAAAGCCCCACTGTATAGCACAGAAGGTGTCTGGCTTCAGCAGTGAGAGCCCTCATTTCCACACATGGGACAATGAGCAGGATTTGAACATGTCCCCTCAGTAGTGCAGTGTGTGTGCAGCAGTCACATTCCTCCATCTTTTAAAAACACCAATCAATCACATACTCTGTAGTATTACCTTAGGAGAAATTTGGTTTTTTCCCAGCCTTCCTTCTGTTCCTCTTTTAATCTGTGTTCTCTATTTAGCTGAGTAATTTTCCATGCCTGCTTTTGAGGAAGAAATAAAATCCTATCTCTGTTTCAAGTAAGACATAGCACTGTCTTTTCTTGTGCACTCTTTTTAGTCATGCCTTTTTTCCTCTCCCCATTTACATCCCTCTTCATTATTGTTACTCCTCTAAGGTGCTTCTCCTTGTTCTCATTCTTTGCATTAATAGTACCTTACTGTGGTCCCTCTTCTGAAAACCTTTGTTCTCTCCTCCTTTCCCTATCTCAGATCTTTCAATGGTAAGTACAGTGCTCAGTTGTATTCCATTGTTCCCTTTGTCTGAGCTGCAGTAGTAAAGGTTTAGACCTGAAATAGTCTTTTCTGTAGGTTTGTGCTGCTGCTTTCCCTAATTTTAGTGCTTTCTGCACTGGCCCTTTCAGGAGGGAACATTGTAGGCCGGGCTGTTTACAAAAGGCAGTCACAGTGCTGCCCTTCTGCACTAGGGCAGACACTGGGGCATGAATCAAGTCCTGCTGTTTAAATAACTGTATTCCCTTGTGTTTTGTTGCAACAGGAGAATTGTGGCATGTCAGTTTGTAATGGGAAAATCTATATCCTTGGTGGAAGACGGGAGAACGGCGAAGCCACAGACACTATTCTTTGTTATGACCCTGCCACGGGCATTATCACAGGAGTGGCAGCCATGCCCAGGCCAGTATCCTACCATGGCTGTGTGACCATCCATAGATATAATGAAAAAGGCTTTAAACTGTAATTTTTTTTTTCTTGAAAAAAGAAGAACAATGAATCCAGTGGTCTGCTGCAAGACAGGCTTTTTAAAGATTCCTGAAGTGGGAATTCCCTGCCTAAGTGTCGTATGAAAATTCAATCCTGTGCCTTTAGAAAAAGGGTTAATTTAACTTACCATACAAGTCTACAAACCTACCCAGTAACCAGAGTTCAGTTCTGTCTGCTGTGGGCTCTGATATGAGAGCAGGACGTTGTTCTGTGGTTGGAAAGTTTGCCCTATGTGTGATTAGTAATTAAAACCTTGAAAGCTTTTTGGGGAAAGTGCCTTCAGCATATGTGCCTGTGTCTTTAAAAGCAATATCTTCAAGGTGTTTGTGGTTCTGCTAATGGGAAAAAATGCATAGGCAAGTAAATCCCAAAGAATCATCTAGGGTAATTATCCATAATTTAAAAAGCTCAATTATAGTTCATATGTATCATTCTTAAAAGCAGATTACTTGGCTTAACCATGTAGAATTTTTGTCAGATCATGCATGGGTGGGAATTAAAAGAAAAAACCAAACAAACCAAACATAAGGAAACCAAAACAAAACACCAACAAAACAAGCTACATTGGACAAAACCAGAATTTTTGAGGAATGCTTTCTTCTGAAAGAGAAACTGGTTGTTTGGTGAGCCACTACAACACACTGCAGTGATGACTGTGTGCCTTAACCCTGTGGAACTTACTCATGGTGTTGATAAATGTCCAGTAAAGTATAAGGCTAGATGATGTGGAAAACCACTGGGTTCAGGCATGCATCTGTGAGGCAAAGTTAGAATCCCAGTTTTTACCTTTTTAAAGTGTTTGGGTGAAGGTTGAAAGTTGCTGGGTACACTCTTTGCTCACTACAATGTCTAAACTATTTAAGGAAGAAAAGGATGTTGAACTCTGGATTCTCCCAGTTTTCCGAATCACGTTATAAATTGCCTGATGATAGAGAGGGGGACTTGAGTTTGTACCCTACAGCTTATAAATTGGTCTTCTGGATGTCTCATCTGCAGAGATGGCAGAGGATCCAGCAAGTATTTCCTGGCCTTTTGTCAGACAATCCCTTTCTGTAGCACAGTTGAACTACTGTACAAGGTGCTTGGCCACAGATAAAGAAGTTTTGGAAAGGTCTCTCACCAGAAAAATATCTGTGGACCTGTCCATGTAGCCATATGATGTGTTTTGGATCATTTTGAAGCCTAGGAAGCACCTGTATTTTGATGCACCACCATTATTGGGTTGGATTTTTTTCAGTAAAGGTATTTTTTTAAGTCCTCCTTAGACTTCTGTACTAGGACTCCTCATTTCCAGTACACAGTTGTACAGTTGAAGCATAAAGTTCATAAGAGCTGAAATAGCACTTGGGAGTTGGAAAATTAATATGATTGTCTGTGTACCAATTTCCTGTAAATCACCAAAAACCTCAGGAACTGCCTTTCAAAGGAATTCTGAGGACAGCAGCCAGTAGGGAAGTTGGTCAGTGCCAGGGCAGAAAAACCCCATAAAACCCCTGCAGAGCCAGCCCTGGCCTCGGGGTTCTGGTCTCTGTGCTTGCTCAGGAGGGTGAAAACAAGCACCATCTCTGGAACGTTGTTTGTTCCACTGGACTTTCCTCATCTGTTTTCCCAGAGTATTTCTTCATGAGATGGAAATTCTGACCCTCAGTGAAGCTGTGCCAAACTGGGAGTCACCATTTTCAGTAACATGGTCATGAGTCTTAAAGAGCACTGGGAACTGCACTTTGGGATGCATTAACTTGTAACCTCAGGAAAGGACACAAATTTGAGTTTCTGGCTGAACACCAAACACTGCTTTGGATAGGGTAAGAACACTGTTAAAATACAAATCATTGCATATCAGTGATTAATCAGGAGTCAGTCCCTGAGCATGTACATTCACATTGCCCTAAGAAGAAAATCCCTTGGTAATAGAAGACAAACGAATCAGATAAATTAATCCTTTTCTAAGTTTCATCTGTTTCTGCTCACCAAGGTTTACTTTGAAATGTCAATTTCAGTACCTGTGAATAAGGTCTGTTGATTGCAATGGTAATTGCCCTGTAACTGATTTCATGTACTAACAGTGTATATAGCTTGTGCCATCATTGTAAATGAAAATGTCAAAGACTATAGGAGCACTTCATTAGAGATGCAATTTGAAAAATATCCTCCTTTCCTTTGATTTCCTCTTGTTTGTATTCAGACTTGTAATGTTGTCATGCTATACTGTTGTCAACAGTGCTTATTCTGTAGATATAGAACAGTGTCATTTAATCTGTGTTTATAATACTGCACTACTCTGTAAATAACAAGATACTGCTTTCCATACTTTTGAAGATTCATTTTATAGTTTAGTTGTCTTTTCTTAACAATTCATGTACTGTTACTGTTACCTATTTTTGAAAATGACAGTGTTTAATGAACCAGTAAATGCAGAAATGTAGATGCAGAAAAGTTCTGCTTACAGTTCTTGAGAACCTGTATCAAAGCTGAACAGTTCCAGGTGTGGAGCACTGCTAAATGGCAGTTACTTATGCAATGATTTCCTTAAAACAGGCAGTGAGTGTTTCTTCTTGCTTGTTTACTCTGTAAATAATTTGCACTTATGGCCTGCTCTGTTACAACAGTTGTTCTTAGATGTACTAGAAAAGAACAATTTGACCTTGATTTAATGAAAATGTACCATTTTTCTAGAAGGATGCATTGATTTGGAAGTTGCATTCCTGAGCCACTTGTTCTCCAACGCATTTCACTTAGGTATAGATGGATTCAAAGATTTAACCTCTCACTCATGCATATCTAGATGCTTGCAGTTTATGGGCTGGAGCAGCAAGGTGGTTTTAGTTTTTTACTTTGTCTCAGCTAGGACAAAATTATTAATGTCATCTACTATCACCAAAATGTTTCCATCATAAATGGTAGTAGGTTTGGTAGCTCTAGAGCACCTGCACAAAGATGTAACTTCAGTCCAACCATACATATGAGGGCTCAAGCATCTCCAAGTCACACCTAAAAAATAAATTCTAAGAATTGTCTCCACTCTGCTAAACAGAAATGAGTAAATATTTTTCTTCTCTTTTTTGATGTCCACTTCTGTTCTTAGCAGTGTGATATTAATTGAAAAGACAATTGATGCTTTCTTGCAGCCAGGCTTCTGGAAGGTTCTGAATCACTTACTGATCACTGCAGCACATGCAGCCTGTAGCCCTTGGCTTGTGGCTGAAGCTTTCCCCTTTTACTGCCATCAGCCACAGAACATTGCCTGGTAATGGTGGAGTTGGACCTGTAGGTTCCCTCCTTGGGAGTGGTTAGATAGGCATAATCTGTGGAATCTCTTCCATTTTATCCTGTGTGTCTGGTTTGCATTTGGGGGACTGGGCACTGTGCTTTCCCCTCTAGCACCAAGGGGTCCAGATGTACTGTTATATTTTTCCTTTTGGTTGGCACCAATGCAGTTCTCATCAAAGATAGCTTTGTTTGTACTCCGTTGAAGCAGAGATATTAATGCAGGTTATGTTGATATGGACCCTTAAGATAATTTACTGAAGCTTTTTAAATAGTATTTTTAACATGGCAAAGTTTTGAGAGAGGCTGATGATGGAGGAAGAGGAAATGCTCACCTGGGCTGAGATTCAGGGGAAGCTTTGGTCACCTGTGCTTGAGAGCAAGGATGCTACTGCCTGTTCAGTTTCTTCCTCAAAGTAGTTGAGTTCACCTCATTATCTTAGGCATACACTTTGTTTATCCTGTTTTTCCCTGACTTGCTGCAAGGACAGAGCAAGAAGCAGGCCCACTCACTGTCTGAGTTGATGTTTCCCCTGCCCGAGGCACAGGAGGGTGCTGGGCAGCAGAGCCTGAGCTGAGTCCAGCTCCAGAGAGCAGAGATGAGAGAAAGGCATTGGAGCAGGCTCAGAGATGGCAGGAGGAGACCCCGTGTGCTTTTGGGGGTTGTGGTTTACTGGGCTTGCTGAAACCAGGGTGTTCAGGGTGCTTATAAGTTTGCAATTCCAGATGCTGAAACTCAGGTGGTAGAAATGTTTCATATTTGTCAATTCACTGAACTCAGCTGGAGCAATAAAGATGCAGGTATGCTTATGGTCTGCTAGTGGCAATGCTCAGGAAAGCCAGGGGTTCATTTTTCTGAATTGCCCAAAGAGGCAAGTACCTGTGGGGTTCTTTTTTACCACTGAAGATGGCAAAACCCAGTTCAAGAGCGTTAAGAATCTCACAAGACTTGATCACTGTGAGGCACAATGAATATTTTCATCTGAATGTAGTCTCATGTACACAAGAAATTACAAATGAATCGATCTGTTGTGCCTGGTTAAAAAAATCTGAGCACCATATACTCAGATAAGGAGCCTACAGTGCAAGATGGAATGTCTGAGCAGAAACCTGCTGTCTGGTTGGGGGCCAAGCAGTGCTTTGAGTTTTGTAAAATATGTTTAGCACACAAGTTTCCTCAGTATGGAATTACTTCAGATGGCATTAATTAAAATGGATCACGACTGTGTCAGTGCTGTGAGCATTGCCACAAACCAGCAGCCTCCCACCAAGCCCAAACCAGCTGTGACTCTGTTCTCTGCTGCCTTTGTGTCACACACAAGTTCATTATAACATTACTGTCTAAGAACTGTAAGCTATTTGCAGAAATATTTTTTCTACTGTAGAGATCCAGTCTATGCTGATCTGTTTATGTGTGCACATCTGTATGTGAATTATTTTGTGATCATTCTCTGATAGTGCTGTTACAAGTGATGCACATAAAGGCCCTGTGTACAGCTAGTTAATAGTGTGATTAGGGCTTAGTTTGTATGATTAGCTCCAAAGAAAATAATGTGTGTTAATTTCAAAAATACCTGTGCCTTGAATTTATCTGTATTTTTATCTGTTGTGAAAAAGAGCTTGGATTACTCCTCCCAGTTTGTTGCCTTTATTATGATCTTACTGTCCAGACTGTTAATGTCCTCCTAGGAGAAATAAATCTTGCCATTCATTAATTAGAACAGTTAAACTTCTTGTTTAGAACATGCCTAGAATGCTTCCATTATTACAGTGCTATGGCAGATTTAATCTAGGGAAATCAGTATTTGGTTTTTTTCTCTTCTTTTGTTTCCAGCACGCCTCAGTGACAAAGGACTGAGTTTAGTCTTTGACTTCCTGTCCTTAACATGTACAGTTTCTTGTGTTAGTCAGTAGCCTCTGTGATATTTCTGAACTCTCCAAAGTCATCAACCTCTTGTTCAAGATACAGAATATGAAGCAATAATGTGGTGCAGCATGGCAATAAGCAAATCAAGAGCCTTGAATGTAATGTACTGTTACTAATTCCATCTGTGTAAATGCTGGACCTATGAGTCATTCTCCTCTTGGTGCACCTGTAGCACTTTGGAGTCGGATTAATAGGAACTATTTGGCCATGGAAAGAGAGTTTACCTCCTGAACTGTTACTCATATGATATTTTTGCCTGAAATCATATTTTGATTTTCCTTTTTTTGCTGAGGAAAACAGCAGTTCTTGTTATTCCTTGCCAGTTCCTTTATTTACTGAAACATAAAAGCTGTAGTTCCATGGAGAGCTGATCTTGCCCTCAAGAACAGCCTGGTGCAGCACAAATGACATTTGAACAGGAAAGCTCAGACCACTTACTGTGTGCCAGAGTCAATGTAATGGATCTCACATATAACATTAAGGTCTTCAGATTGTGCTGACAGTAGGAAAGTGATCTTGTAATGTAGCACAATTGCAATAACACCTGTTATATTTAAATATACTTCTTGCATAATTCTTTGAAAGTTTTTTAAAGTTCTGTGTATCTAATAAACATTTGCCTTTTGAATAGCTCACTGTGGTTTATTTAGTTTATGGGAAGTTTCAGGGTGGGGCTTGGTGGTACAAGGAGGAAACGCCCTCCTGGTTTTTTTGGGTCATGTAACTTGCTGGATTCTGCCCCTTGTGCAGTCTCTCCTTTGATCTGTTCTCCTGCCTCCCAGTCTGGGTGTTTTCCCTGCTCATCTTTCTGTTCTGTAGGGGAGTAAAGGCAAGCTGGAGGCTGCACAGAAGAGAAACTTGAGAGAAAACTGGAAAAAGTAAAAAGCAGGGGGTGGGATGTGAAATACTGGTTAGTCCATGGGTATTGTGATGGGAAGAGAATGTGCATGGACTCATAAGGCAAAACCAGCATGGGAAATGGTAAAACATTGGGAAGGTGACTGACAAAACATGGGTTGGAAAGAATCCTGTAGGTTTATTCTCCTAAAATGAGAGGCTTGGCCATCTCCAGATCCCCCACACACGTGGCAGAGCAGGGGACAAGACTGGTAGAGCATTACTGAACACGTGGCAGGCTAGCAGTGACTGCTGCAGCTCTGCAATGTGGCCAGGCTCGGGTACAGCCAGAGTGGCTCTTGCTTGCAGTGCCAAAAGCAATTTCCAGTCAAGTTCACTGCTTGCAGAAGCTCATACCACTGCAGAAAGAAGTAAAAAATTAAAGGGAATCCCCACAGGCTGCAAAGCAATGGAAGTATTTTTGAGAGCTGGAAAGCCCACCTTAAGATATTTTAAGTCTTAAAACACAGTCAATTGGTGGCAGTATCTTAACAGCTTCTTCCTCTTTCCATTAAGCAGAAATAAGGAAGAAAATAAAATTGAACTACATTACAGTCATTCCTAGTGAGCAGGATACTAAATGAGTTTAAGAACATTCTCCATCGATCTGCCATACTTCACATCTCTTGCTTGGCAGAAGGAAAGGCTGGTAGCGTCAGAAATGATAGTAGTGATCCTGAAATGACAAGAAAAGGATTTAAAGGACAGCTTTGAACATTCAGCATAGACTTGCTCATCAGTGGCCTCATAAGTTTGCAAATCCATGAGTGAACAGGATGTGAATTTGTGCTGGTTCAGGGCTCACTGCATGAAGCATGAGACTGCCACAGACCATTGATGGCATTAGCTGCACCTGACAGAGGTATTGTGGCCTGGCCAGAACCAAACACAAACCACGGCATTAACTACACTCATTGTACTGGTTTAGCTTTGATTTGAGAATATGAAGAATGATGAGCACTAAGTATGGTATAAAGGTTTTTTGAAGCCTATCCAAGGGTAGGCCAGGGCTCCCATCCTGGCCCATGCTGTCACCGCCAGCTGTCCTGCACCTCAATGAGCTCAGGACTCCTTTCTTTTGCTAATCATAGAATCACAGAATCCATTAGGCTGAAAAGACCTCGGAGATTGTGTCCAGCCTATGACTGAACATCACCTCGACAACTAGACCACAGCACTAAGTGCCACATTCAGTCTTCCCTTAAATACCTCCAGGGAAGGTGACTCCACCAGCTCTCCGGGCAGCCCATTACAATACCTAATCACCCTTTCCGTGAAGAATTTCTTCTTAATGTCCAACCTGACCCTCCCCAGGCGCAGCTTAAGGCGATGCCCTCTCGTCCTGTCTCGTTTCCTGAGAGCAGGGCCGACACCCATCGCCCTGATCTTTTTCAGCCTTCTGATGTCTGCATTTTTGTAGTGGAGTTTCTTACAGATTTTCATCTAAACAAAAGTAATGTTTTGTAAACTGTTTTTCTTGCTTATCGTTCCTCTCTTGAGGAAGGACAATTGATAGACTTCTAGCTTAACCAGTGTAATTAGAGAGGTGTCAACCTCGTTTGTCCAATCCGTAGTCATTGTCCAAAATCCATATAAATCGAGGTCAAAAAATAAACTCTCTCTCTTTTTCCCCTGACGACCTGACTGCGTGAGTGTCGTTCTTTTCGAGTCCTATAGCAACAGGCCCCACCTGGCTACAACCTCGTAAGGTCCCCCTGAGCCTCCTTTTCTCCAGGCTAA
>VXBB01009988.1:81251-96810 GCA_013399915.1 Illadopsis cleaveri | reverse complement strand
TATATATTTACATATAAATATATAAATGCCATGCTCTCTCTATATAGAGTGGAATTTATATGTTCCATTTTTTAATATATATAGGAAAGGATTGAGCAGCTCTAAGCCTGCCTCCCTTCCATGCTTGTATGTCCTTGCATGTCCAAGTCTCTGACATCACTGGAAGTTTTAAATGGGCAAGAAATAAGCCACTAGAGGAGAATAAATAAGGCTTCAGTAAAATATTTGAGATAAATATAATAAACTGTGATGGCAGCTGGACGTGGTACAGACCCTGAGACTCTCAGGCACCTCTGGCTTCTCTGTGCCTCTGCTTCCCCACTTTAGTGAGCCACCATTTCCCCCTCTTCACAGTACCCTGTGATACCAGTGGACTAAAAACTCCCAGATTGCATCAGCAGACATTTCAAATCTGTGTTTTTCACAAACATGCTCCTCACTGTGACACTTGACATCCAGAGCTTTCTGTACATGAGTTTTTCCAAGATGCTGCTCCACCCTCTGATGGCAAATGTGCCGCGTGTAGGTGCTGCTGCTCCAGGCTAGGAAATATAATGTGGCTTAATCTTTATCACCCCAGCAGGAAAGAGTGGAAGCAGGCACAGGGGAGGTAATAAATCTACAATAATCCCCTCTCCAGGGTGATGCAGAAAAGGCTGAGCAGCACCTGGGGAATACCTGCCAGTGCTAACACACCTTGTTTGTCCCGGTGAGCTGAGGTGGAGAGAGCTCCCAAAGGCAGCCACGTTCCCATGGCTCCTCAGGGGCCTCCCAGAAAAGCCTGCTAATTCAGAAATCTGGTGGGAATCCAGCTGGTGTATTTTTGGGGGTCGGAAATCTGGCCCTCGAAAGCGAGAAGAGTTAAAAAGAAATGAAGGAACATGTTCGTTTCAGCGGTGTAGGTGGCAGAGCAGAGCTCTCCTGCTGAAATCCTGTGGAATTGTGTCCTCGTTTGACCCGGTTGTAAAAGGATGGAATAACTGTTCTGTGGACTGGGAGCTGGGCAGGTGCAGTCACAGCACTCCAGGTAAGGAGAGCTGAACCCGATCTTGCCTCACCTTCACCTTTTACCTGTGTGCCTGCATTTCAAACTCGTTTTTATCTCAGCCAGAAATGTCTCTGGGACACAGCAGCCAGGGCTGCACAGCCACTCCAGGCTCCCAGCACGTGTCCTGAGAGGGGCCAGGAAAAGGGATGCTGATGCTGCAAGCTCAGATATGAAAACTGCCATTGCTAATAAACAGCTGGTAATAACTAAGAGCATTTTCTTTGAGTTTAGAGTGAGCAAACTCATGTTTCTATATAAGGCAGCTACTGCATCAGGAGCTGTACTGGTCTAACAAAAAAAAAGAAAACCAACTCTACAGTCTTTGTTCAGAAGACAATTCCTCCCTCATTAGTTATTCTTCAATAAAAAACCTCAAATCCTATTGTATTAAATACAAAGAAACGTTATTTTGACAGAACTCCTGTGAGGCACTTTCCTGCAGAATCACAAAAAGCCACGCAAAGACAAAAAGGGATCACTCACACCAAAAAAACACAAGGCAGATACTACAGTAAACATGTTGCCATCACCATGGAAATACAGCCCTAAAGTTTTTGACAGGTATTTACTCAGCAAGTCAAGAGCCTCAGCAAAAGACACACAGAGTAGCAGCTAGAATCCATATGTCTCCTTCCCTCAAAAGAGGGAACACTTGCTAGGAAATAAATATTACAGATATTGAATTAAAAAAAAAAAATATAGGTGAGTAAAGAGTGCCAAGGAAGCAGGTCAGAGATATTTTGATGGCAACTACTGGAGAACACAACATTGGCTGATCAGCAGCAGGAATCCATCTCTGAGTTCTTCAAGAGATGCTAAAAATATCCACAAGTATAAGATGCCAAACCAGGCAGCTAGTTGAGGAGAAGCAAGAACAAAAGAGGAAAAATCTCAACACGTTACAGAGATGATTTATAAAGAAGCCAGCAGATAAAGCAAACTGAGGATGTACTTCCAGCTCCTGCCCATATTCTGTCCTGCCTCATGTTTGCTGCACAATTTATTTAGAAAAGCTTTTCTAAACACTTCACTGCAAGTAAAATCATGGAATAGGCATTTGGTGCTAGAACAGATTTGTCAAAGAGGTTCCACAGTGCAGAGACAAGAGCTCCAAACACAGGATTTAACCACAATGCCTCAACACACTCCAGTGCAGTCCCATCTCAACCTTGAGTTGTGCTCTGCTGCTCCAGGGACAACTTGGAGTGGTTTATCCTCTGGTACATGTGGCTACACGCTCAGTTCTGTAAGAAAAGTAAATTGTCATCCTGGGTGGCTTTCCTTTGATCTGCCCAGGATGCCAGGGAAGTTTGTCTTAAACCAGAGCAGTAATAAGAGATTTAGGCACGTGTCAGACTGAAGCACAGATTGAAAGCTTGGCTGGGAGGGCAGATCTGTGCTTCACTAATGAACCCACAGAAACCAAGCCTTATACTGGAGTGTAGGTTATATTCCTTGAGATTCAGAATTAAATAACAGACAGAGAGGGATGAAGCATGCCTGTCTCTGAAAATAGCCACCCATTCTTCTTTATCATGCTGTAAAGTCAAACACACGCTTTTGAAAATGTCCTACGTCCTGAACTGCTGTGGCTACGTGGGGAAATAGTTCTTCCCCTACTAAGAACATTCTAGAAGTAGAAGCTTCCCAGATGCAAGAGAAATGACAAACAAGATTAATAACAGAATAAAAAATTCACAGCTCCGTTTCCTCCTTTCCTGACTAAATGCAATGCTAATTGTTTGTAAGCTGGATGAAAATAGTGCTCACTTGGAAGACACAAAAATTACATTTTCAAGAGTTGTCATTTCAGCACAGGCATATCCTTCCACTACCAAAAAGAAATTATCTGCACTTTTGTTCTCATCTAAAGAAAACCCCAAAACTTTCCAGCTAGTTTCTGATCAGTCAAACGTTTATTCTACTTTTATTCTACATTTATTCTACAGTTAAATGTTTATTCTACTTGCAAGTTTCTGCACTTCCATACCGATCTTCAAAATATCATGAAAAATCCTCCTGTCAAAACACACCAAACTCCTTGGAAAGAGGAATTTCCCGGGTTATTACTGGGAAGTTTTCTCCCTGGAGATTTTGAGCAGGGTGCCAATGGCAGAAGTCTGGAACAACAGTACAATGCACTGTACCTGTACAATGTTCAATACCTGAAGATGCAGTTTTTTCACCAAAGCAGCTTTTAAGAAAGTTTCCTTTCCTCTTTCAGGACATCAGTTTGGCAAAGCATTCCTTGGATTTTGCTACCACGACACAAAGGGAGAGGGGGAGGAAATCAAAATCCTCCCCCAGAGCTGGGGCAGGCGTGGCTAAGGGCAGAGCTCCACTCGTGGTGCTTCATCAAATTAACTGACTTGGCTGCTCTTTCCTTCCCAGCTGCCCTGACATTTTACCTGTTTACTCTGAATGCACGTTCAGAGCTGGATCAACAGCAAAAGGGCAACTGGCACACCCTGTGCTGTGCATCAGCAATCCCCAGCAGCACTTCAAAGCAAGCAGAGAAAGCAGAACCAGCCAAAAGACAAGAAATTACAGAGTTTGTAGGTTTTTTCCTCCTCCCCTCCCTGTGGAATTCTGGAAACTTAGATTTTGGGGTTTTAGTAGATAGCAATACATGTGAGTCAAGATGGAGGATTTTAGGTGTTGTCTGAGTCCTTCTTCTTCACCTTCTTCTTCACGGGTTTGGGTGATTTTTCTCTGAGTGGAAAAGGTTCCACACTGCAGGCCTTGGGTGGTCACTATTGTGTCAAAAGTATAAATAATATAGGTGTCACCTCGTTGTCGGATAATTAGTGCCTAAATAACCTTGGAAAGAGTTAGAAGCACTCCATTTTACCTCATTTCTCTAGTTAGAGCTCACGGCCTGCGAGTCTGTAAATAAATAAGAAATAATAAACATCCAAGTCTGAACTTGAAACCTGCTTTTCCCATGTTATTCATCCTGACTCTGGCAAGAAAAAAAGAAGCCAGAACTGCAACACCTCCCCTTCATGTTGTGGTAGAAAAAAAAATCAAAGGAATGCTTTGCAAACTGATGTCCTGAAAGAGTGAGGAAAAAACTTTCACTAAAAGCCTCTCTGGTGGAAAAAAATAGCATCTTCAGGTGCATTAGCACAGGGAAAATTGTCATCCTGAGCTGCTCCCTCCAGAGCCAGGCAGGAATTGGTCCTGGCCAAAGCTCACACACCTTGGAGGTTCAGATGGGCATTTTCAATCTCTGATGCTGATCACAACCCTTCAAGTCTGCCCAAGGGCCTTTATTGTGGTTTCTTGATGCTTCTGCACAAAGTGCAGAGATAGGGAAAAAATATGAAAAATGAAGGGAAAAAAGCAGCCAAACATTTCTGAATTACAAAGAGAGCTCCATTTGAGGTTTGTGGGAGGGCTGCAGTTAGCTGTTATTTTATCTAAACTGGCTCATGTATCCCTGAACAGCTTTTGTGGTGGGACTGTTTGGAATTCTCCTAATCCTTTCAGCTACAAACACTGCCTTCATCATATTCTAACCTGTCATCTCAAAACTCTTAGGTACCATTTTTTTAATACAGCAAAACAAAGAAGAATTGCATAGATTTTTTTGTGTGCTAGCAGAGATTTCACTGATTTGGGAAAAAGACAGGGAAAATGGTCACAAACAACCATTAGTGAAATAATGTCTTATGGCAGTGAATCAAGGGAAAGGACAATGCACTACAATATCTGATTATTGAGGAAAAATAGAAATAGCCAGAAAAAATAATTCTACACCTCAATATTCAGAAAAAATCAATATTAACCATAGTTATTGCACCATTCACATACTAAATTTCACTCACTGCACTTTATCCAAAACATCATGCAAGCAGAACAGGCTGCACAGAAACACACAACACAGGCACATTTTTCCATGGCTTATCAAAATTGTGCCAGTGCTCAACAGATCTGCAAAACGACCTAAAAGATTATGCAAAAGATGAGCAGATAACTCAGAGAGATCCTTAAGTGATGGGGGGAGGGAAAAAAATGTCTCTAACCCTGATAGATCAGTCTCTCAGACAGAAATATTGATGTTTATGTTCCAGGGGGAATTCTCTATTATGAAGGGAAATTTCAAACCAGAGCTGCAGCAATGATGTACAGGGGAATAAAAGCAACGGGGAGCTGAAGCAAAGAAGAGATAAAAGAGATCATACCAGGCCCAATCAATTTCTCCTAAGAAAGTTTCTGATATAAAAAACTTTCCTTGATCTATTTTTTTTTTTTGCTCCAGTTCTGCTGAAAACAAGAAATGATTCCATTATTGTGTTGCTAAAGACAATCCCTTTATGAATTCACAGGGAAAGAGCAACTCGTTGTATGCAGGGCCACAAAGGGTTTATATAAACAATATTTAATTCCTTGCACTGACTAGCCCAATATTAAATATACTTGCTCATCAATTTTAGTCTCTTCTTTGCACTCTTCATTTATTTCTTCTAAAAGATCTGCGAATTCACCTGAATATAATCTGTCTTTGAAAAGTGTTGTACAACAAAATCAAAAAAAAACTGAGACCTTAAATGATTCTTTATCTAAAAGAGACAGAATTTTATGTGGAAAAGTCAGAAGTCTGAAAAAAACCCATATGAAACACAGATAATGTGATCTGCATGGTTCTGGCTGTGCAGTGAAGAGCTGCAGGTACATCCCAAATCCTTCCAGTTTGTCATATTATGAAACAAAATAGAAAAATTCTTCCTTGAGAGTCTGAAATTTACTTTTTGAATCAACTTTACTTTACTTTTTGAAGATCGAATAATGGCACGAATTTTAAAAGAGAAAAAAAAAAAAAAAAAAATTCACAAAATACTTTAAAACATAAAAGTAACGTTGAAGAAAGATTTGCTTGTACGCTGCTACAGTTGTACCATTTCTGGTATTTAGAAAACAAAACAATAAAATTCCAAAATTCTGTGGTAGCATCCTGCTGCTACTGGACATTTCCCTCAAATGGTGACAGATCTTCATTCAGAACACACATTTTATAAGTCATATGATAAATAAAAAATATTACAACAAAGGGAAAAAAAAAAAATCAACCCAAACAAAAGCAGGCTACAAACCTGCTGAAATGCTTTAAATAAAATGGTGTCAGTTTTCCTGCACAGATTTAACATCAGAAGCTCAAAGTTATTTTAAAATGGACAACAAGTGTAGCTCTACTTCACTGGCAAAATGAAAATAAACAGCTTGTTATTAAATGCCTTTACTGAGAAAAGAATGACCAGCCTTTCTTTCCAAGCACCAGAAGTTTATGAGAAACAGCAGGAAAAAAAAAAAAAAAAAAAATCAGAGAGGCTGTGACACCGAGCCAGGGTGAGTTCATGTGTAACAGAAGTTTAAGAGCTTTTAGCTCCTTGCACAGTTAATGGTCCAGTGGCCCAACATTGTGGGTGTTTTCCATGTCACCAAAGGCACCTGCAATTTGTTAAAGTGTTCAAAAAAATTCAGGTTCCAGAAGAGGCATTAAAAACCATGAAAATCCAATATTTTGACACCGGCAGAGACAGGCTGGGAGCAAACCCTGAGCCCAGGTTATTTTGGTTAGGGGTTGTTAATGAAATGTTTCCTCAGAGGACACAGCTGCTCCACACAGAACAATTCAGAATGGTTTTGTCTCTCCTCTGCACCTGTGGAATTTAAGCTCCATTAGATTATCTAAGTGTAACTAAGGATAAAATTGGGTTCATGCAGTTTGTATTCCAGCTGTCTGTACCCAAAAGGCATAAGCAATTATAAGTTTGCATCCATTTCCTACTTCTGTTGTACAGGAAGTCCAAAAAAAAAAAAAAAAATTCAAGCAAAAAATCCCAAACCCAACACACAACAAATATGTTTATTGTATTTGAAGTATGTGAAAACAGATGCCCCAGACAGTTGAGAAATGGCCAACTCATGTGTTGTTCAGGAAAATTTAATTATAAACAACCAAAGACCTATTTAAGCCACATGTTTTGATTTAAAAGAATTTCTGGGGTGAAAGAACAGATATGTTCCTCTGGTTACCTCCTTGCTTCAAGCCTCTGCATCTATGGTAACACAATTACCATCTCAGGGCTAGAATTGATCAGAATTTCTCTAATTACATTCAGCCCTAACAAATCAAGTTCTCTGTTTGGCGGGGAAGGGTTTTTTTTTTTTCCATTTAAATTTTTTTAGAGTTCCTGCCTCAACAACCTCCACCCCACCACAAAACGTTTTACAAAAAGAATTGCTACTAAGTGGTTTCTTTTTCTAGTCCTCTTGGCTAGGAATCCAATCAGCCAGAAAATCCCGTGTAGAGCAGGGTCAGCTCTGGATTAGTTTCCATGTCTTTGCCTGCACCTCCTTTGATCAGTTCCATTTTATTGAGAGGCACATCCTGGGCATTAGAGGAACAGAGCACAACGCAGCAGTGAGGGGGGTTTGAAGCCTGCCCTTATCACTGCTCCTTCTGCAGCTGCTGACTTGCAAACTCTTGGAAAAACCAAGAAAAAAAAAGTGATTTTTGTGTTATCTTCCCGTCCTCATTCGCTATTTAGTGGCTTTTATTTTGGATGATTAAGAGCTGGTGTCATCCATGTGTTTTCCTTTTATAAAGGGATATCCCTGGCTGGTTCTCCCAGACCAGGAGCCTGCAGTGCCTACCCTTATTAATAGGTAGAATATATAGGTNGTTGATAGCAACCTCAGAACTGGAGAAGGCAAAAAGGAACATGATTGTCTTTGCTGCCTGGAGTGAGTGGGAGCCAAGGCAGGAACAGCTTGGGGAGGTGCAGGTTTCAGACCCCCTGTGCATTGCTGGGGTGCAGATCAAGTGAAGCAAACTCCTGTGTGTCACACCTGCTGAGCATTCCTGGGCAAACACACCTTGTTTCCCTGTGCTGGCAGATCACTTCATGTGGCAGCACACTTAAAATGAGTTTACCACACTGAGCAGATCCTGTAAAACCCCAGAAAAGAAAGAGGAATTCTTGGCTGGCTCAAGGGCCTGGAACACACTGCCCATAAACCAAGAGGACAGATAACAAAATCTGTCCATGGGAAATCACTGGAACTGCCCCAACACCCAGGGCACACGGGACTGTGCCAGGGTTCTACAACAGAGAAAACAGATTTGCACTTCCCTCAGCCAAATTTTCCAAGCTATTGAGAGGACTGAAAGGGCTAATAGAGCCAAGTGAGGTTTTCAGACACAACCAACCAAGCCAGGCCTCCATCTGCCCAGCCCCAACCTGCTCATGCACTTCAGAAAATCTCCTTGTGCACAGATCTGCATCTCACACCCCTGTCTGCTCCCAGACTGCTTTATTTCCCCTA
Organism: Illadopsis cleaveri; assembly: GCA_013399915.1. NCBI lineage: Eukaryota > Metazoa > Chordata > Aves > Passeriformes > Timaliidae > Illadopsis > Illadopsis cleaveri. The sequence goes on along the minus strand of VXBB01009988.1, from coordinate 88,430 downwards.
CACCTCACCCTTTTTTATCTGCTGTCTTGCCTGTTCTCCCCCACATCCAGGTTCTCACTAGATGCAGCAGGATCCTGACCTTGGAAAAGAGATCCTGGAAAGCTTTTTTATGGAGTGTTTTATAAAGGAGGGGCTAAATTCCTCGAAAAGAATAGGCTGAACAGCTTTTTTTTTTTTTTTTCCTGTTTAACCAGCACAGCCATAGATGATGAGGAGTTTGGTTTCATTACATAACAACCCATCATTGTTCCCTAATACATTATCTCATCAGGAGGCCCCATTTCAGAGAGGCTACACAGACACACGTTTCTTAATAGCAGAGCTAAGTGGCAGCATGATCTAGTGGATTAATTATATAACTGGCAACTAGGATTTCCTGGCTGCAGTACAATTTTAAATTTACATCTTTAAATCAAATTTTCAGACAACCAACAGCGTTGGCTTTAAGAGATCTCTATGTAGCTTATTTGTTGAAGGTAAAAAAAAAAAATAGCATTTGCCTCTTTAGGAACTTTTTAAATCGTGCCTTTCCTCACTACAATCAGAAACTTTTGGGACAACAAATTAATTCCAAGAGCCTACAAGCAAATACCTCACAAATTTTAGATATTGAAGAGAAACCAAAACAGATGAATTAAAATTAGACATTTTATACAATTATTCTCATTAGTAAGGAAAAACAAAAGAAGGTGAAACCAAGTGGAGTCTTCTAGTTCTTACCAATTTTTGCCTTCTAACGAATCCAAAACCAGCCAAATGAATAACTTCAATCAAAGTGGTGCCCAACTGCTGATTGGATAGAACCATATATTGATATGAGGGACCCTTGGGTAGTGCTGCCCCTGCTCTACCTGGAAAAGCTTTACACTTTTTGTTATGAAATATCCTACAGGGCTGTGCATTTAACACACACTTTTATATCTTCCCCATATGGTACCAATCCTTCCATAAACGTGGACTGTGTGGCTATCAGGATTTGTGAACAACGTCTGCAAGTCAGGCCACTGAAGCAGATTCTAAAATAAAGCATGGCAGATACATCCCACATGAATTCTTCCCCAGACTCTCTCTTTTCTTTTTTTTTTTCTTTTTTTTTTTCCTGAGATTTTTATTCAAGAGCAGCTAAGAATCACAGCAGAGGACTTTTACTCTTCTGGAATCAGAGCACCTTATCAAATTACTCTAAGTGGTTTAGCTACACAATCATATTAACGCTCCAGACATTGTTTCATGCTGAGATTTATGAAGGCTTACAACAAAACCTCACTTTTTAGACAATGCTGTGATTTAGCTTTGTACAGTGGAGATGGAAGACGACAGAGGATTGTTCCACTCTGATTTTCACATCAGCAGTGGCAGAGCCAACCTCAGTACCAAGAGTGAATCCAGTTCTGAGGGCTGAAAGCTTTCATCCTGCTCCTCTCGTCACATATTTCTCATCTATTTGTTGGTTCTTTCCTGAGCATCCCTGTGAGGATATGAAAAATTCAAATATGAATGTGGAATGTGCTCCCCTCCTACCTCCTTATTGCCTGCAGCTTCCACCTTGTTCTCTCCAGATTAATGGCTAAATAATAATTGCACTCATTGATACCCACAACAGGAATTGTCCTATTGGGTCAAATTTAGGAAACAGGCTGACAACAACAACTCAGGATCAAAGTGGTTACTGCCAGTCAACAACCAAATCCTGCATATTCATCAGAGAGATCATTTTGGCCCCTAGCCCACTCATAAATTCAGCCTGAACCATTTGGAATCTGACAGGAAAAAAAAAAAAGATCATTTCCACTCCACCTGATTTAATCTCACTCACATTGACCCTTCACTAGTGCTGATTCTGCTTTATTAGGAGTGTTCCTAATCTTCATCATTGGAGATAAAAATGAGAACCTTATATTACAGGTTTAAAGGCTGAAGATTCTTTTTCCACCCTGAAAAATTTGCAATTCGCTCTAATTCTATGTATGTTAGTGAAAATCTGGAGTAACTCCAGCTGGAGACTGTAACTTTTTGGCAAGCAGCTAGCCAGAGAAATTTAGCAACAGTTTCTTTTGCTCATGTAGCAGACTGCAGCTCCAGTAAAGAAAATAGTATTAATGGTCAAAACCTGCAAAGTCTAAAATCTTTCCTCTTTTTTAGCATGGGAAAGGAACGACATGGAAAAGAAATTAATTTTATCATGATAAAACTTATGGAAAGGAGTTGCTTTTGTAGCTAAAGACTGACTTGGCATCAGTTGAGGGATAATGAAACTTCAAGAAGATGCTTTTGCCAAATCAGATTAGTTAACAAATTCTGAGGAATAGTAGCACAGCATATTTAAGAGGAAAAGTATAAAATTTTTTAGCAATAATTTTTATTATCACAGTTCATATCATTCTGTTAGAACCTGCTGCTAATTTCTGCACAATGGAGAGGAAAGAAACGCTGAAAATGTTGGCTGAAATTGAAAGCCAGCCCTCCCACAGAATCATTTGAGACAGCTGAGATTATGCACAGTATGAGTTTCAGGGTTAGTAATGTAATTTGAATAAAACTTAACAATTATCTCTGAGCTGCAGATTGTCACAAAGTAACGCTTGATGGACAGGAGAGAAGAGATGGAAGAGATAATATTTAATAGCAAGGAATCCTCTCCTTGCCTAATATTTGAAAATAATCTATTAGGTCATCTTCTTCCTTAGCAAGTGTATTGGTTCCTGCTATTATCACTGTTCAATTTCCTTCCTTTGGGATGGAAAAGAGTTTTGTCCAGGAATGAATTCAGGCTGAAGGAGCAGGCAGCACTAGAGCTGACAAGACCAAAAAGGATCCAAATAATGGGGTCCCAAGAGATGGGAGGTGAGCCCTAACCACAAATCCTCCCTCCATTTCTTGAGATGGAGTCCCTGTTTTTTGGTATTTTTTGTTTATTTTTATTTTTCTCCCAGGTCTGCTCTGAACACGTTTGTTCTCTTTTTCACCTCTCACATGCATCCTGCCTTCCCTGGTTCTGGTTGGTTTGGTTGTTTTGTGGTTTTGGTTTTTCCTTCTTTCGTGCACGTGGTTCTGGACAAGGGGCCCACGTTGTTGCCTTCACCCAGGTGTAGCCCAGGGCAGTGATAACTCATTTCTCTACTCAAGGAGTACTATCAGTATTTCCTCATGAATTTACAAACAGGTACAGCTTAGGAGAGAAACTGCACTGATCAAAACCAAATAGATTCCACAAAAGAACTTGCAAATGCTGTTTCTTGTAGTTTTCCCAGCTTCAATGGCTGTTTTTGCTTAAGCCTGGCTTTGATATGGGAATTGTTGTGATTTAAGTAGCTTTGGCTTGAGAATGAGTGACAAATAAAAAGGAGAACATCAATCAGGATGTCACATGAATGCAATAATTTTGAAATTGTCCAAATAATTAAATGTTAAACAGAACAAGGACTGGCCTCAGTGTAAAAGCTGCAGGGAACTTTTAATATTTCCTTTATCCATTTCATTGGAATGCGAAGTCAGATGACATTTGTGGTAAGATGACAGATTGGTTGACCACTGACTTGAAGAAATGAGCCTTCAATTACACAAACTTGATTTCCTTTCATTAAACATTGCATGTCACACGTTGATCAATCAAAAATTGGCATCCACTGCTCAAAGACTCAAACAGCTGCCATTTTTTAAGGGCACTTCTCATGAAACAAGCATGTGCCAAAACACAGATATGTCACAATGCACAGAAGTTCCATTTTGGGGAGAGAACACAGACACCCATCAGTGACTGTGTGCAGATTTTCTGTCACACTCAGCACCCTCAGCAACATCTCTGTGGGGATGTTGGCTCTGATCAGTCCTCCCAACAAAGCCAATGCTTTCTAGAGCTTCTGCTGAGGGAGAAGAGACAATGGAAATTCAGATGAGTGGCACCCAGTGAGGCCTGGATTCCTATTCCCTATTGTTCTGTGAGAAAGCACTAAACTCTCATGGATTTTTTTGTAATTTTTGTCATTTTTTTGTCACCTCCAGCAATGAAAAACTGATGTAACCACTACTTTTTACAAGACAATATCCTTTTTCAGGCAGCATTTCAGTTTGGACATTCCTGCACTGTCAACTGCAGAGCTCAAAATGCTGCTGGAAACAGCACCCAAGGGGCAGAAAAAGAGTTGAAGACACATTAAGAACAGAGAGCTCCAAGAATGCAGCTTCAGACAGGTTTTTTTCAGCTTTTGGTCAGCCCTAAAGTGATCAGACAGTTGGATTAGAGGATTATTGCAGGTCTCTTCTATTCTACCCTAACCTCCTGGCCACAGGGAAGATATTTGGCTGAAAAGAATCCACGTATCACCTCAAATTCTAGGAGAGCTTAACAGATAACACAAATATTACAGACACTGAAATACAGGCTACATGAAAGACCAATTGCTTTCATTAAAAAAAAAAAAAATCTAATGGAAATATTTTATTGCTGTTTCATTTACAGGCCATTACATCTCAAAATCTCCACGAGTTAGCTGTCCAAATCTCTTCATGGGACTTCTTTGTCTTGGACCAAATCTGAGGGGTGCTCTGAGTTTCCTAGGAGCTCACTCAGCTGAGGAGCCCATGAAGGCCTTTTGAATTTCTCCCTCAGTGTCCACGTTAGAGAATTCATTTTATTTGCATCACATAGCAACTCGTCCTGAAAAGGAATTTCTGGATTCCTCGAGATCCATGTGCTTTCTTACCCCAAGAGGAGATAAACTGAATCTTTATCCTGTGTCTCCCTGCTGCAGGTGACCAAAATGCAGCCAGCCAAAACTGTTTTGTGTACCCATCTGTTCTAATTAGGCCTCAGATCACCCACGTCTGTCCCTCTGAGTTCTGCCTTGCATTTTAGTCTCCCACAATTTAGCTTTTACACCAATGACCTTTGAGCAAAAATATCCTTGTTTCGTTCCTGAGCAGCTGAGCTGCCAGAGCACAGTTATTCCATTACTAAGCATTCCAGCCTGCACTTGTACCTCGCATTTCCTTGATCCCCAGCTCAGGAGCCATGAAATTTTATAGCTGGTTGGACACTTCTGCCTTCCACAGGGAAATTCTGCAGAGGCTGGGGCTGAACCTCAACGTGTAACACTCATCCTTTTACAGTCTACCCTGACATACCTCCATTACATGTTATGTGCAGCTCTATAGCTGCTAATAATTTCTCGTGAGGAGACTCAGAAAAGCATCAGCACATGAAAATAAAACCCAAAATACGCTGCAGAAAGAAACTCCAGGACCACATACACCCCTGTCTTTGCTATTTTAATGCATTTTGCCCTTTGCAGAGAAACCATTTCAGAAGATAAACTCGAATTGTTATGGAATTCTCCTCCCTGACTCACACCCCTTCTCTAAGCTTCTTACATGTTACATTTTTTACTGTGGGAATAGCTCTGTCACAGTGGGAGGGTTGTCTGTCCTGGAAATGCATTAACTAACCAACAGGCAGAGGATATGAAAAGAATAAAAAGGGTGACAAGTTTCCTATTTCCATATTCAAATAGGTTGTGTAGTAAGCAACAGTTTTGGGACAAGAGTTTCCTGGGAAAATTATCCAATGTGAAGGGTAAAAGGATTTCTATTTATATATTATGTTTCCATTTGTATTGCCCAGTAAGTATGAAACCTCTTTTTTAAAATCTGTGTCTCCTGGTGTCTTGAAGAAGAACAGACTATTCCTGCCTGTCTGACTCATGTATCTCTGGGCAGTCAGACCTTCTGACTCACTGGATAGTCAAAAAATCTCAGATTAATAATAGTGCATGGCTGCTGAAAATAGGAGTCAAAAATCCCAGGTTAATAACAGTGCGTAGCTGCTGAAAACAGGAGCTGTAGACCGTGGCACTGGACGTGGGCAGAAACAAACACATTTCCTCTGAATACCTGCAGTCAGTAAAACAGAAACAAAAGTGTTTGCATTCTGCTCCTTCACTGCGTTCAGTTTTGTTGGGAAACCAGGTCTGAAATCACCCCTGCTGCTGTTTGCAAACATCAGCAGAAGAGATCTCAGCCACCACCACGGGTGTTTCCAACTTGTACACCTGCAAATAACCTGGTTGTGTTCAATAAGGAACATCCAAACATCCCTGTGGGGTCACACCTCACCTCACTGCCCCAACCTCAGCACCTTTCACAGCTCTCAGGACACAAACACATTAGAAGTATTTTTTGCTGACTTTATTCTTCCCTTGCTGTTGGTTTGTGCCTAGCAAGTTGGCCATTCTTGAACTGATCAGGACAGATTTCATGAGGATACACTGAAAAAGATCATCTGTCTGTAAAATTTTGCATACGTGGTTGTTTTTAAAGTGACCATTGTGATAGAAAGTATAAATATAAACTAAACACCTTAATCTGGTATTTAGTCCTAGAAAATCTCCAGGAAAACTCATCAAAAAAGGCACAGGGGTTATTCACATTGCCTTTTGTCCTGGTGTTGGTGCTGAGACTGACAGTTCACTTGTCCACCAGCATAAAATACAGAAATCTCTATTAGTGTTGCAATTATATTCATTTAAACCAACAAGATAAATTGGCCTATGTGCATGATAAAATCTCACAGAACTGAAACTCCAACTGTCCTCTGAGTCGATGTGAAGGATCAACTCTTTTCAAATTTGATTTGAATCAAATACAGAATTCTGATCAAATTCAGAACTGGGGCATGTGACCAGCAGGAACTCCTGAAACCTAAACTTTGGATCTCCTGCATCAGCACATTTTCCTGCACAGCACCTCCAATATCCTTGACACTGTCTGAATACTCTTGCCCTGTAAAATGGTCCCACACAGGTTACCTGGAAACCAGGATTATCAAAGCCAAACAGCATCTGTCTGCTCAACTTAATGGCTGGGAAGGTTATGAAATTGCTAACTTCAAAGAAAAATTAAGCATAAGAACTTCCAAAAAAATCCTAACAAACAGCCAGCTTTGGAAAAGGGAAATTTTCGGCTTGAAAAAGAGATTTAAAAAACTGCCAGAATGGAACAGACAGCAGTGCTTTAATCAGGTTCTGGTGCAACTTAGGAAAAAAAACCCAAACAAACAAAATAAAGAACTAAAGCAACAAAACAACCCAAATATAACCAAAAAAAAAACCCCAAAAAACCAACCAAAAAAACCCCCCCAAACACACAAACAAAAAAACCCCCCAAAACAACAACAAAACCCCC
>VXBB01009988.1:64733-76911 GCA_013399915.1 Illadopsis cleaveri | reverse complement strand
GATCTGTTAACACATCACCTGGACACACACTGAAGCACAACACATAATTAACTAGCAGTGTTAACTAGGGGGTGGAGGGGGTGTTGTGGTTTTTGGTTTTCTGCTCAGAAATCTCTATTTTATTCTGTTGTGTATCTATTGGAAGCCAGTAACAGAGATGAGCCACTGCAGCAAATCCCAAATCAATGATGCAAAAACCTCTTCCCAAGGGATGGGCAGTAGGTCTCCCTCAGGCATTGTCCACTAAATAAACTGACTTCTTGCTTCACCCTTGCACTTCCACAGATGTTTTCATTTGTGTCCAAGTTTCAGAATGAGCAGCCTTCCTTTATTACTGAGACTAAAAGGGAGATTTGTTCATGGGCGACTTTCAAAACTTCCTGTGTTTTGCCATGCTCTGTCTTACACAAATGCCTTTTTAGCACAATGTCTGCAGGGGAGAACATTTTATAATTATGCTTTGTGCACAGGACTGAGCTAGGATTTCTGCCCTTTTTGTAAACTACATGAAGAGAAAAAGAGAATATTTTCACATGTCTTTCTTCAGAAACATTTTGAGCAGCTATAAAAAAATTCCTGCAGCTTAAAACACCAATGGCCATTTAACTTAATTTTTGACAGCAAAGTCCATCATATTTGTTGATCCATTAAGAGTGAGTGATGGAGATTAACTTAAATTGAAATCTGAATTTCAGCTCTGCTCTGCCTGCTTTGCTTTACACTGCTCCAGCAGCAGTACTGTGGGATCACAGAGTCAGAGGGCCAGGAAGAACCTTCAGAAGCCATTTATTACAGTGATTTTCATCTTCTGAAAAGCATAACTCCCTTTTGGGTTATATATCTTCATGCAACAATTATGTGAATAGGGGCCAGAAACATCAAGGTCAAATGCTATTAGATATAACCATTGCTAACACTTTAGGGTTCTTTGAATTCAAGAGTAGCACGACCCAGAGTTTGAAAACCACCAGTTTATTTCATCTCTTTAACCATAATTTACTCCTTCTACATGTTCCAAGGGAGAATCACATATACTTACATCATTTTTAACAGATGTTTGCTTAGTCTTTTGGAAAATTTCCAATGAATAAGACTGCACAGCCTTCTTTGGCAATGCATTTCAAAGCCTCACCATCCTGATTGTTCAGACCTCTTCCCTAATATCTGGTCTGTACTTCCTGTCTCTAGACTAAACATCCCTAAGCTGCAAGTCCTGCTTTGATCCTTCCTCCTCTGCATTCTCTGCAGCTGGTGCACACCTCCCTCACCATGTCCTACACCCTCAGAGCTTCATCTGAACCCTTCCCAGTGCTCAGGGGGACTGAAGGGTTCTGTCCATTCTCCTGCATCCTGTTTTCCTGCCTGCACATCCAAAGATTGCATCTACTCTCCTTAAAAGAGCATAAGGGGCCATTTGGCTTTGTGCTGGTTTCCCAATATCACTTCCTTGCTTTTCCTGTCAGGGATACATCTTGCCTTTGCCTCAACAATTCCTGAGTGCCAGGAGAGCCATTCCCTCATGAATAGAATTTATTCCTGCTCTAATTCTTGGGACTAGAGCAGTTCCCAGCCTACACCATGACAGAGCCGTGTCCTCCAAGAGAGGACCTAATATTGAATGGGTACCACAGAGCCAGCAGGTTTCTAGACACATTAACTGTCCTGGTTTGGGCTGGGATAGTTCATTTTCTCCCTAGAAGCTGGCCCAGTCCTGTGGTTTGGATTTAGGATTGTTCCAGTTCTGGTTTCTTGTTCTCTGCCAAGGTCAGGATTAAGACACGGGAAATGCAGATGTCGAGTTTGGACTTGGATGTTTGTTATTTCTTATCCACTTACAGACTCATGAGCCATGAGCTCTAACTAGCCATCTAGAGAAATGGTAAAATGGCTTCACTCTCTCTATAAAGTCTTTTCAAGGACAATCTGTCCAATTATGAAATGCCACCTAAATTATTTTTACTTTAAACCCAGTAACTAACTGCTTGAAGTCCACAATGCAGACTCCATCGACCAATTACAGAAACCCACGAGGAAGAAGGTAAAGAAAAAGGACTCAGACAACACCCAAAGCCCTCCACCTTGACTCACATGCATTACTATATACTCTAAAAATCTAAGTTTCCAGGATTCCAACAGAGGATGAGAGGAGCATTGATAACACCCGGAGTTTTTAAGTGTTGCTAAGCCGTGCTTGCCCTGAGTCAAGAGGTTTTCAGAACCTTGGTTCTATGACCAGTGAGGAGAGGCTGGGAGGGAGCGTGGCCAGGACAGCTGACCCAAACTGGCCAAAGGGATATTCCAGACCGTGGAGCCCAGTACATGAACTGGGGGGAGCTGCTGATCTCATGGGGACAGGCGGGGCATCCATCAGTGGGTGGTGAGCAATTGCATTGTGCATTGCCTGTCTTGGGGTTTATTCCTCTCTCTCTCTCTCATTCCTATTATTATTATTATTATATTTAACTTTATTTCAATTATTAAACTGTTCTTATTTCAGCCCACGGGTTTTACCTTTTTTTGGATTCTCCTCCCCATCCCACTGGCTGGGGAGGGGGGAAGTGAGCAAACAGCTGTGTGGTGCTTAGCTGGTGCCTGTGATTAAACCGCGACAATCCCTCGTGTATTTCTGTAGCTGCAAGGCAAATGAAATGGGAAATCACACAGCTGTGGGTTCACTGCATTCTTATACCTGCAAAGGCAAACACATACAGGCCACAGAGCTGCCAGAATAATGATTGTGTAACTCCCCAGGACTAACTCTGCAAACCTTGGTAAAGTGTTTTCTGCACTCAGTGCTTCTGCATTTTCTTTTACAGAATTAAACTCAAAAATCTAGGATGCTGCAATCTTACCTTTCAATATGAAACGTTATTTTGCGAGGAAATACAGACATTAATCTGTATTTCAAGGGAATTTCAGCTAAACCACGTGTCTGTTTTTGGATAAGTGGTAATCTAGTGAAAGATGCAAGGTAATACCTGGCTGCACAGGGAGGGAGCTTGGAGGTTATAATTGAAAACTTCTACATTTCCTCACCTGCTGCATTCCACTATGGAATTTTTACAGGAGCTTTGGCAAGATGTACATATTCTTCTCATTTTTTTTTCCTGCCCTTGCTCCCTGATATCTGTCTCTCCTCCATTCTTTCCCTTTTTTTTTCCCAGAAGGAGGAAAAAATAATGTTTTCCTGCCTTGTTCTGAAGCACACAGCCCCTTGCCCAGCTGGAGCAGGCAGCCTTCTCCTGACTTCTTTGAAAAGTTGCTGTTATTTTGCTCATCACACCTTTAATTTAGAGTAATGAAGCACTTTGAATATGTGATTTCAGATCTATAGAATCAGACCTTCCAAAGCTTTAAATATCTGCTGGAGCCCTCTTATGTTCTTAATGTCTCTTATTACATTAAAAGAGCTGCAGCTCCCACCAGAAATGGAAATATTTCAGTAGCCCTGAGCCAGCCTTTAGGATGATTGCTGCCAGACCCTGGAATAATTTTCACACACAATCAGTGAAATGGCCACATCATTATTTTTCTGGTTTCTGGATGAAATAAGGAGTTGCACAGTTAATAAACTTTCCCATGGGAGATCAGTGAACAGTGTGTGACACCAAGAACATCCACACAGTGCAGGCACCAGTGGGACTCCAAGCTGTGCATCCCACAGGCAGGCAGGACAATAATTGTACAGTTCCTCCTTGAGTTCTCCAGTCCCCTTCCTGCCAGTGATTCCACAGACACTAAAAGCAGATGCCTGAAAAAAGCTGTTCTTGGTGAGCTAATCCACAGGTGCCTATGGACATAGAAGAGCTCCAAGATATTCAATAAGTGCAGCAATGAAGCACAAAAAGAAACACCTTTCTGTAGTGTACACGTGCTCTGGAGTAAATCTGGCAGTCACACACTCGATTCCTGTCTGCAGGAAGTGATATTCTGCAATTCTGCTCTCAAGCCTCTGATAATTTTTTTTTTTTGTTCTTGAGAAGAAGAAAGCTTTGTTCTTCTCCTGTATAATCCAAGGGACCATGCTGGAACTGTTTCCATTGACTGGGTTTGGGGCAAAATACATTTTCTACCAGAAGCTTTATGAGACCTGTATGAATAATAAGTGCCACATGAAGGGCCCAAAAATCAAAACAGTTACAGTTCTGGGGGAAAGGTTTGGGCTTGTCTCTAACACATTCACTGGCAGAGGAGAACCTGATGGCTTTAATCTTTCCACGACTTCAATAAAGAAATCAAAGCACTAAATTCTGACACCTACTCCATGACCTTTGCTGGGGAGAAGGAGCAGTGATCAGCAGCAATAGTTTTGCTTCACTTGAGCAGAAGTAGTCTGGGAAATTGCCCTTACACTTCCAGAGTCCTGAAGAATCCAACCTTTCCTCCACGTTAGCCACAGTCTGCAGTGGGAAAGCACAAACCCCGTGGTGCTGGCAGTCTGTGAGCCAGCCCACAGCTCCTTTTTGTCACATGTAAACAGCTCCAGCCCTCAGCTTGCTCAGAGCCTCGATGAAAACAGCATGTGGAGGCACAGAACCTACCTACAGCTCAGCAACCTACACACCACTGAGTAACAGTGGGAAGAAGCAGCTTTTTTCTCTCTCTCTCTTCTCNTTTTTCTCTCTCTCTTCTCAGAGATATTTGTCCTCAGATTTTCTAACTGGGGTTTATTTAGTCCCAATCTGCATTCCTTGGGGTTTATTGAGTCCCAATCTGGATTCCTTGGGGTTTATTTAGTCCCAATCTGCATTCCTTGGGGTTTATTGAGTCCCAATCTGCATTCCTCGAGGCATCACCCAAATAGCAAGAAAACCCAATCCTGTCCAGAGAGAAACAAGAGCAGAGAGGAGAATATCACCTCAGCACCTGTAGATGCTGCCATGGTTATCTCAGGGGTTTATGCAGTTGGAGGCACAAATCACAGAGGGACTTCCCTGCAGTATTCAGCTTCCTGCCAAAATCCTCTGCCTGACACAGAGCTGAAGGTTCCTGCTCAGAAAAACGAGTTTTTCTGGGGTTATTTTTGCTCAAAGCAGATATACCATTTCCCCTTGTCCAAGCCTTCCTACAACACCCAGTTTTCACCGACACAGCTAATGATGTCACAACTTTCAGAGCAGCTAAGTCAAGATCACACAAGAGCAGTAGCTGTTCATAGTTTCACAGAAAAAAAGAAACAAACAAACAAACAAACAAACAAAACAAACCACCAAGCAAACAAAACACAACCAAAAAATGAACAAATAACAAAAGACTGTGACTAAAACAATTCCTTTCTCCAAACTAGAAAGGAATTGACCATCAATTTTTGCATATTTCTGAGATATTCAGATATAGCAGCTACATAGAACATACAAACACTTCAGTGGATGGTATCCAAACCCCACAGCCACAGATGAGAGTACAAAATCCATTAAGTAATATGTGAGAGCCCCACTGCAGCAGTCCTAGAGAAAAGAGAGACCCTTTCATCCTAGAGAAATCAGTTTGTAGTAACTAGGCCAGATGAGTGGCTGGGAAGGGAATACTTTTAGGGACCTTAAAAAAACAAAGTTGTAAGTAGAGTCAGATTTCTGCCTCCCTTGTGGTGGGGATCAGCAGAGCCTCTGCAGTGCCCTTCATCAGGGAGTGTGAGCTAGGAAGAGTGGACCCAGGCAGATCTGCTGCCGTTAAAATATTCAGGGAATGTGCAATTCCATAGGATCAGGCTGCAGTCACTTTCAGACTCAGCCATGCTGCAGATCAACCTCCAGCTACTGAAGCTTCCAAATAATGACTCAACCCATTAAAAGGAAAACAGTCACTGTCAAAACCTCTGAGTAAGAGCTCAAAGAGCTGAAGACATCCCTCTCTTCCTTGTGGCTCTACCAGGCCTGAAGCTGGTTCATGCCAAATGAGGGTTTGCTTCCTTAAGCACAGCTTAAGCTCAGAGGTAGGAGGCAGAGGTAGAAGTCATGTACACAATTTTGGCTTTTCCTGATGAGAACCAATCTGACTGGAGACAACTCGGTGGGAAAGTGTTTTATATTTATGGCTGGTCCATGGGTATTACATAAAGCCTTCTGCTTTCCCATTTGGGTCTTGTGAGAGGATTTTAATAAGAGTGACCCAAGAGGGATAGGTTACAGTGCCATTAATACCTCAGAACATGAACATCTTTCATGTGGCAATATTGTGGACTTCTTTCTCTGCAAAGTGCCAGCTGGGTAACAACTTCAAGAGACCAGAAAAGAAACACATCACTGTTTTGCAACACAAACTTCTGAAACCCCCCTGACTAATTTCCTCAGCCATTTTTATCTTTCATAGCTAAAACTATTTACAGATTAAAGTAATTTTACATAAATATTTGATGCTAGACTTCATTATGAATCTGGGTTTAGTAACAGCGACTAAGACAGAACATTTCACAGACAGCATTTTCCAATACAAAATCATTTAAGCATCTGCAGGCTGCAAGAATAAATGTCTCAACCAACTTGTCAGAGCCTGTCAGGCCTATAATTATGTTCTGCAGCATTAAAAGAAACTACTTTTGATTGTGTGGGTACGAGTTGCAAAAATAACAATACCAAATTACGAAGGCTACCAGCAGAACAGTCTCAGTGGGGATGTGCAGGGCGTTTACTGGCCAAGGGCTCCTTATCTGTTGTCCCCTCTGATGTGTGCAGGGCCCTGGAAAACCTCACAGCCCCTGGGTCACCCAAGTGCACGGGGTTTTTGAACCCTGGGGGCTGAGAGTTTCAGGCTTTCTGGGCTGAAAGGCACTGACTCTCAAGCAAGAACCACATTTGATTTGAGGCTGTGGAACAGGCTCCCAAAATTGAGTGACAGCACTGGGGCTGTGGGTGTGGAGTTTGAATAGAAGTGTGTGATGCCACAGGGTGGAAAACTTAGAGTTTAAGGGTTTAGTATACAGCAATATATATGAGGCAAGATGGAGGATTTGGGGCATTGCCTAAGTCCTTCTTCTTCACCTTCTTCTCCTTAGTTTTGGGTGTTTTTTTCTAATTGGGTGAAAAAGATCTGCATTGCAGACTTTGGGTGGTCAGTTATTGGGTGAAAAGTGTAAATAACATAGGTGCCATCTCGTTATTGGATAATTAGCAGTTAAAAGACCTTGGAAAGAGAGACAGAACCATTTCCTACCTTGTTAGAGCTCACAGCTCGTGAGGCTGTGCTACAGATGAGAATTGACAAACACCGAGCCTGAACATGAAACTGCAACTCCTGCCCTTCAACCCCAGCTCTAACACAAAGACAAGAAGATAAAAACCCCACAGATTTCCATTGCAAAGCACCTCCCCTGCTGCAGATTCTGGTGTCTCAGCATGCCCTGAGAGCCTCCAGCCTGCCCACCTGGCACTGCCACACCCTCAGGGGCAGCTGCTGGATGAATCCTTCAAGGAGGAGAGCTGGCAGCGAGGACATGGCAAGATTTATTTCCTGTCTATGGCAGTGGAGGATGTGGAAATATTTCCTGTCTATGGCAGTGGAGGATGTGGAAATATTTCCTCTCTATGGCAGTGGAGGATGTGGAAATATTTCCTGTCTATGGCAGTGGAGGATGTGGAAATATTTCCTGTCTATGGCAGTGAAGGATGTGGAAATATTTCCTGTCTATGGCAGTGGAGGATGTGGAAATATTTCCTGTCTATGGCAGTGGAGGACATGGCAATATTCATTTCCTGTCTATGTCAGTGGAGGATGTGGAAATATTTCCTGTCTATGGCAGCACAGCCACCACACCAGCCCAGGTGTTTCAGGTTTTCCAAAGGAAAAAAAAAAAAAAAAAACATGGAAAATCTTCCTGGAGAAAAAAAAAAATTATTTAAGATCTTAAAGCCCAGGATAAAATAGCATCTAGTGACAACAAGTGCTGACCACAAGCAAGGCTGAATGCTGATAACAAACATGTGAACCAGGAGGAAACGTTGGCTTCTGGTGACTCACCAAATGCACCAGAGGAAGCCAATTCCAACCCCATCCTGCTGCTGTCTGCAGGGGAAGGGCTGAAGGATGATGAGTTTGGCAACAGCAGCTTTGGAGTCACAGCCTGGGGGAAGGAGGAGCCACTTTTGGGGGAGAAGCTGTGCCTGGAGCTGCTTTGGGCTCAGCCTGCACAGGGATGCTCCTCTGCTCTCCTCTCTAAGGTGAGTTGTTGGGCTGGGAAAAGGAACAGCTCCCTCCATGTGCCAGCCCTGCCTGGCCCTTCCCTGCCCCCTTTGCCATCAGGAATCTCTTCTGCTCTGGGGATTTTTTGGGAAAAAGATGGATTATGTGTGGAGATTTTTGTTATGAAATGCATATTAAACATGTAAATACATATGTATGTATATGCACACACACAAATTATTTTTTCCTGAAGCATCAGCAATTTTCTCATAACACGTTTCCTTGTGGAGGAAATGATAATTCAGCCTATACCTCTTGATTTTTCATTTTGGGATTGAAAATTTTGTTTTATTTAGAGGTCCAAGCTGCTGAACCCCAAAGTTTTGTGTCAATGTGTAATCCTTGTTCCCCTGAATTTCTGTGCTCCTGTGTGAGTGCTCCTGTTGAGATGGTGCACACCCCTGCATGCACATTCCACAAGATGTATTTGAAACCTGGTGATTTGAAATCCTCCCTGCAGGTTCAGCTTCACCTCCCAGCCCAAACTGTTTGGGGTGAGGTGGTTTTGGGGTGTTGTGGAGCCCTCATCTGCAGCCCAGACAGCTGCAAACATTTAAATAGCACACCAGCATCCTCCTCAGAGCCTATTTCTAACCAGGGATGGGGTTACAACTTGCAGGATTTGCTGACTTCAAAGAGCAGGGCCTTCCAAGCAGTGTTAATTTCAAACTGGAATTGCACATTTTCAGCTCTCAAACCCAAAACTCCTCTTGATGATCAAACTTTAAGATTGTACCTATGCCCAACCTGCATTTCTCACTTGCAGAGAGCAAAAAGTGCTGAAAGAATTAATATTTTTACTGCTTGTAATTAGTGTGACCGTGATATTATAGATATTACCTATTAATGACACAGTATGTGCTAATTACATGGATAGCAAAACTACTTAGAAACTAAATAACCCTAAATTGCAACTGAAACAAATCCAGCTTTTCATACTTAATCTTCTAACATTAGAAAATTTCCATTTCTTGTTAAAACCCCGACTTTTATCCAATCTCCAGAAATAACCATCACTTTTAGTAAAAAAACAATTGCCAAGCTACACCATCAAAATGTTTATTAGCTTGTCTGCTATTTAAGCCCTTTAGTAAAACTAACCTGCAGTCAGAAAGAAACCCACCACAAAACCCAAAACACATTAAAGGCTTATGCTGTCACATTAGCATTAGGTGACGTGGGAGAATTAATTTCTGTGATGCATTCTTTAAAAAAAAAATGCACAAAGTTATGTTAGGCAGCAGACAGCGTGGAGTTCTGCCAAAATGCTGTAAAATAAGCAAAGAAAAACCTCAGAATGTCCCACTAGAGGAAACCCCTCCCTCTTATCTCCATCTTCAGGCTGGCATTCACCTGGAGCCTGGTTGCTCTTGCACAGAATTCAGTGGAAAAACTGAATTCAGCCACTGCCTTCAGTCAAAGTGGAATTAGGCTGCTGACACTCAGGACCTGAGGGCCAGCATTTTCTTTCAAGAGACAATTATCACTCAAACTGGGTCCATGTGGGCTTGTTTTGTTACAATCCTGCACTTAAGGAAGTTGTCTGCTTTGTTGTAGGGTGCTTATAAAGAGATTTTTTTTAAAAATGGTGTCACAGGTAATATAACGTGTAAGTCAGAACTGTAATCTTTATCTTGAACCAAGAGAAAAATCTATAAAGGTAGCTGCACAAAAATACACGTAAGAAACAGATTTTATTTTCTTGAGAGTTCTGTTATTCTTTGCTGTGTTGGCTGGATTTTACTCTTGGCACACAGTCAAAAAACTGGTCACAGCTACATTACTCACAATTTCATTTTTCTTGTTGCATCACCAACACAAGCCTTTAGAGCCTGAATAATACCCCTGAACTATTTCTAAAAAGCCCTAATAACTAACAAAAACCCCAAATGTGCAGTAAGAACTGCAAGCCTGTGATCAGAATAAGGAAAACAACGCTTGGATGGGAAAGAAAACTTTTGTCCTTTCAGCAGCAGCTGGAGAGGAGAATTTCATCAGCTGGTCTGGTTGTTGGATCAATCCATACCTCGGGAAGTTAATTACCAGTCAGAGGTCATTTGCAGGGAGGCAGCCCTGCTTTCCCAAATATAAACATAAATATCAGCATCACTCAGGAAAGGGCAGAAACAACCTGCAGGAACCTGACAATATTTTCTTTTAAAATAAGCTTTTCTATAAACTTTCACTTAACGGAAAGATAACTCGTCCTTGATTTACCTACAAACATCCAGCCACCTCTTCTCTACAGAAGTATTTTGTGTTTCTTCTGCATGAGGAGGAGGCAGTGAGCACACTTTGATTTGCAGTGCAGTGCAGGCCCCTGCAGACAGACCTCAGCATCCTTCCTTCACCCTTAACTGTGGGCTCGATATTTTCTGAGCTTGAGAAGAGCTAGCTCTTCTCAAGGGAAACTTTTTTAAAGTTTTTTAACAGTTTTCTTTTTCCCAAAACAACCTTGTGTGAACAATATTCCTTTCCCATAACAACAGGTGCTGTTTGCTATTTCTGTTCCTGAGCCAATGGGAGAGGTGTCAGTCCTATGGACCAATAATGTGTTGTCTTAATATAGCATGTTATAAAAAGGATGAATGAATTGTAAATAAATTTAAATGCCTTCAGACTAGACTCAGGCACCTTTATTTCATGTCCTGTTGTGACACCCTTAACCAAGCCCTGCTCCAAGCACAGCCTCTCCCCGTGGCATCCAACCCATCCTTCCCAAGACTGTTCCCCCCTGTGTCAGCACATGGATCTCCTCACACATCCCTTCCCACAGCATGTGTCACTCCTGCCAGCACTGGGGACATCAGCAGTGCTTGGTGACACCAGGAGATGCCTTTTCCCCTGGTGGCACCTTCCAGGCTGCAGAAGAAATGGCAACAGGAGCATCAGACAGCACATTCAGGCAGGCAGAGAGGTGTTGGAGTGCTCAGATAACATTGTCTGCTCAAACAGCTACTCCCTGCCCGCTCAAAACAAGATTTAATAAGTTGGATGGAAGTGTTTTCAACCAGCAGCCAGGCCTGCTGGCATGTGTGATCAGAGATGTTTTATTCCAGGAAAAACTGTCTGTCCTTCCATTTTGTCCTCAGGGATTGTGTGAAATGCATCATGAGAATCCCAGCACTGAGGCAGAGAAGAGAAGGGATTCATCTTTATTAAAAGTCTGCATCTGAAATAGTCACTGAGATTTTTTTAAAAAAAAATTATTTTTCAAGTCGGCAGCAAATAAGAGACAGTTCTAAGCTGAGATTCCACCACTTGAGATATCTACCTTGAAGTAGAGGGATCTTGTTTTAGACACAGACTGCTCAATCTACCCTAAAGGAGTTGGCCAAGGAAGTCCAAATGCATTAGAGAGGCATCCATGCTTAATCCTGTTATTTCTTCAAACAAGGCTGCTAAAAGATTCAGATTTCTGGAATTGTTCAGGAAAAAATAACCAAACCTGAAGTGGATCAGTAGAATAGTTGAATTTTTATGTCTTATTTTACTGGACAGCTGTTCTGTGTGAGATTAATTTTCTAGAATATCAGGAATAAAACCTTTTAGGGGTATTACCTTGGAATTCTGGTTGTTTCAAACTGGTCTCATTACATTACACTTAAATCAACTGAGTTGTGAACAGGCAGCAACAGACAGTTTAGATTTTCAAGAAAAAGTTACATTTCAATTAAAGCTCATAAAATGGCATGAAGACCACAGAAAAAAAATTCTCAATTTCCAACTGTGCTGCAGCCAAACTGACAGAGTATAAAGAGACACAGCAGAAACCAAGAATGCAAAGTGAACTTCTCATTTTATTACTTGTGCAGCTGTATCTCAAGGGTATTTTGCATGGGACCTAGAAGCTGAATGTTATTTTGCTACTAAAAGTCTCATTAGGAAGGTAGAAAATGTAAATAAAAAAAAAAAGCACCATCTGGGCAGAACTCGTTTCTCAAAAAAAAAAAAAAAAAAAAAAAAAAAAGGGGGGGAAATTAAATAGGAAGGGGTTTGCCCT